>JARDYJ010000003.1:130922492-131127492 GCA_029215755.1 Spea hammondii
GCTTTTCTCTGCAGGGAATGTCTTCTTTTTGTAACAGCAGCGATCTCCTCAGCGTATTCCAAGAAATTTAATATCACATGAGCTTTCCATATTTCAGACAGATGTTCTTCACTGTTGTAACATTTGAAAGAAAATAATTACCCTTCGCCATACACCCAGCACCCTTTGGCCTTTATTTCCTCCCCTTTATTGCATTTTTTGCTTACATCTCCCATTCTTTTAACAAACTGAATTTGCGACATTCTGGGCCGGACTGGTGTACCAGGATATGGCAGTGGGGGTTACTATATAAACGCAGGCTTTGTCCCGATCCTGAACAACTAAGAGACCTCTCCCTCATTGACAGTCTTGAGAAAGATTAAACCCCTGTCCTCACCCTCCTGATACTCTCAGTTATTGGGCTTGTGTCATACCCCCTTCCCAAAATCCTCAGGTGTCATTCCTGCGCCCCCTGGAACTGTTAACCCTTTCACGACAAAGCCCATACATGTACAGGCTCATAATGCATTGCCATTAATGGGTTTAAGGACAACCCATTGTCCTTAAGGGGTCAAATGTCACAGTAGAGTGTTCAGACTAACATGTCAGCGCATGCAAAAAGCATGTACGGCTCTTATGGGAGGCAGTCTCTTAAACGCCATCACGCTCCATAACGATTACCTCGTCCCGCTGTGTATCGCAGTAGCAGACACAATATTGGTGCTGGTTTTATCCCATTTTGCACCAATAAACCCCCTTTATCTCCGAACCTGGAGGCTGCCATTGCTGTCAAACACCACGCTGATGCTTTTAGGGGCAGTTATGGTTAATGGGGTGTTTAGGGTTAATTTAGGGGCAGTTATGGTTGATGGGGTGTTTAGGGTTAATTTAATGCTGATGACTGAGGGTTAATTAATTTAATAAAGTTAACTTAAGGTGCAGTTGGAGGTAAAGGGGGGCAAACTAAGGGGAATCTAAATCCTGGGGGCAGTGAAGATTAATCCTGTATTTATTTATAATATGGTGTCAGTGATATTCTCTGTAAGATTCGATTCCCTGAACGACTCTGTGCCTTCAGTGCCATCACCAGAGTAGGCAGGCAGGAGGGTTCATTGATGTACACAGAATTATAAAGTTACTTTTAATGGGACAAGAAATCTGGTGTTCCTTTTGCAAACACAAATATACTTACATCCAGTCAGCTCCAGCGCTGGCTCAGCGAACCCTACAGCCAGGTCTATTCAAAAATTAATGAGAGTGAGTGACTGTGAGGGGGATGAATACAAAGAATGAAAATAAACTCACATGGAGGGCAAAGTGGGGAAAAAAATAAAATCTAGCAGAGGATGGTTTCGATCCATCGACCTCTGGGTTATGGGCCCAGCACGCTTCCGCTGCGCCACTCTGCTGCTTGGTGTTGGTGTTGGTGTTGGTGTTGGTGTTGGTGTTGGTGTTGGTGTTGGTGTTCTTTGTTGGTGTTGGGGTTGGTGGTGTTTGTTGGTGGTGTTTGTTGGTGGTGTTTGTTGGTGGTGTTGGTTTTGTAGTCATTTCTCCGAGTCCCCCGTAAAGATCTGCTTTTCTGATGTGGTAAGGCACTGGATACACTTATTCAGAAACACAAATACACATCCATTTCACATACAGTTCAAACCCTGTAAATAAGGCTAACAGAGAGTCGGCCCTGGTCTGCAGTCCAGGAAGATAAGGATAGCATAGCGGGGAGGTCTGCTGCAGGGCTGCAGCTTCTAATTCAAGTAAGCGTTCTGTAAGAAAAAAAGATCATTTAGCCAAGGTGTTAGTGACATTAAACTGTTCCAAACATGCCAATTACTGTTAAGTAAGACAGTTATTGCCATAGAGGATTCTCCCACAATGAAGCGCTGGATACTCCGATTAATAAATACAAATACACATCCATTCCACATGCTGCTCTCCTCACAGTTCAAATCCTGTAAACGAGGCTCACAGCAGCGAGTCGGCCCCCTCACATGCGAGGGGAACATGTTAACCACTACACTCCATAAAGCAGACGCTGGCGATTGCCATAGAGGAGAACTTCTATTCTTTCATTACTAGCATCTGATTAAAAATGTGTGTTTTTTCATGTTTTACATTTTTTTAGTGTTTGCCGCATAATACATTATTTTCAGGCAGCTGGGTATTTACTGGAAAAAATTTCAATCCATGAAGAACCGGAGGGAATAGTTTTCTGTAAAGTGGCTAGTGGTACATGTGGTTGTGGCTACTTCGATTATATTATCTGTATTATATGTATTCATATATATAATGATAAAATATTTTTTAAGAAAAGAAAACTTTGCTGGAGGATGCGGGCATCGATCCCGCTACCTCTCGCATGCTAAGCGAGCGCTCTACCATTTGAGCTAATCCCCCTGACATGTTGGTTGCTGACATCACAGGGTCATTTTTTTTTACTTCTTGTGGTTTTCCTCCACCCACAGAGAGCCAAAACACACAATCTCATCACACGTGGCTTGGAGTGCTGGAGCGAACCCCATTTATATAAACAAAGGGTACACTAGGAGCAGGTCCTGAGTAATTAAAACCCTTTTAATGCATAATGAGAACCCATTTTCATGAAATTACATGTAGTACAAACTTTCAATAGGTCAGCAGGTGAGGAGAGGACTGTAGAAAATACTCAGATACTAAGATATAACTGCTCCTAAATTAACCCCCACCTCCCCTAACTTTCAGCAGCCCAAATACTAATTTTATACTTAATGTTAGATGAGTTGCTGCCTGAGCGGTGTGGACGCTATAAGGAAAGGGGTGGGGCCATTCATCAGTGAGTCAGAAAGGGGCAGGGCCAATCATAAGTGTAACTGCAATCTACAAGCACTGGGTTCCACAAGGGGAACCCAGACAAATCCCAGACAAATCCCCCCCATGTGGGGGCCGGATCTTCGAGTCTCTCCCCGAAGGGTGAGACCCCTTTAACCTTCAGGGCACCCCTGCAAGGGAGTAAACCCCTTTAGGCTTCACTGCTTTAAAAAAAAGCAGTGTCCAAAAAACGTGGGAACAAAATCAGAAAGCAAAATCGTGACCGTGTCCTCGCCGTGAATTTCAAAATAAACCATGCAGTCCAAAACAAGAAATTAATGGGCACATGTGTAAAAACATAGTGAATGTATAATTTAAGAAAGATAAATAAGGGCAGGCCATTTCTGGCCTAGCCAGGTTCAAAAATAAATTCTTAACTCCAAGCCCGTATGGTGCGAGGAGAAGAGTGCAGGAAGGCCACCAGTGCATTACGGCCAGGGCAATTTAGCACCTCGGGCTCCATACTTTCCCGGCCCTACAGCCAGAGGATCAAGTGTTTCCCCACTAAGAGCAGCGAGTCGGCCCCGGTCTGAACCCGAATTGAAAACAGGAAAATTAAAAAGAAATACATGATGTTTCTGCCCGGTTTCGAACCGGGGACCTTTCGCGTGTGAGGCGAACGTGATAACCACTACACTACAGAAACCAGATGCTGTCTCACCTGTGATTCCAAGGGGCCTCTGTGACTCTTTTTCTGCTTCCAACACAGGTGGGTTTTCAAATCTTTCAAATCAAGGGAAAGAACATAGTCGTCCGACTGTTTACGGGGGAGAGGGCAATGGTAGGGCTGCAGCTTCTCGTTGAAGTTTTTTTTATTTTTATTTATTTGGGGTGTTAGCAACATTAAACCATTGCCATAGAGGAAAAATAGAGGTAAACTGATTAAAAATACATTTTTAGCGTTAGCCCCATAATATAATGATTTTGGCAGCTGCATATGATCTCTATCTGTTATCCGAGCCCAATTTACTGGAAACACATTAATCCATGAAGAACTGGAGGGAATAGTTTTCTGTAAAGTGGCTACTGGCACATGTGATTGCGAGTACGTCAATTATATTATGTGTATTATTTGTATAAAGAATCATGCTGCGGGACAAGAAGAAAAGAAAAGATAACTGGAGGATGTGGGCATCGATCCCGCTACCTCTCGCATGCTAAGCGAGCGCTCTACCATCCCCCGTTCATTAGACCACACTTCTAAATACTAATACACAAACATGTCACCTGCTCGTCTCCAACCAGTTCAAACCCTGTAAACGAGACTAACAGCAGCGAGTCGGCCCCGGTCTGCAGCGTAAGAAGATAATGGAGAATAGTTGTTTGTTTCATCTCTAGCACCAATTCTCACAACCCTGTCTCTGTGGCGCAATCGGTTAGCGCGTTCGGTTGTTAACCGAAAGGTTGGTGGTTCAAGCCCACCCAGGGACGGTTTTCTTTTTCTCCTCCTCAGACAGATGTTCTTCACATGTTGTAACATTTGAAAGAAAATAATTACCCTTCGCAATACACCCAGCACCCTTTGGCCTTTATTTCCTCTCCTTTCTTGCTTTTTCTGTATTTTTTGCTAACATCCCCCATTCTTTTAACAAACTGAATTTGCGACATTCTTGGCCGGACCGGTCTACTGTAATGTAAGGGGTCCAGACCCCTTACATGTGCCGTATGCCCAATAACGGCCCTATGACGTATGGGGCCAGTATTCAGTTATTTCCAGCGCGGGTTATTTGCCCTTTTCACTCATTCTCACAAGAATGGCCGGGATAAAAATGGTTTTATCCCGTTTTGCCCCAATAAACCCCCTTTATCTGGAGACCTGGAGGCTGCCATTGCTGTCAAACACCACGCTGATGCTTTATGGCAATGCTAATGAAGTCTGTTCCTCCATAGACTTTCATTAGTCAGAAAGTCCATCTGGGTGATTGAGTCCGAGTCATTCTATTGTTCCCCACGGGCAGTGTGATAAGGAGACAGGGGGTTTGTGCAGTAGATTGGGCTCAGAGCAAGAAGTTATACCAACTGCTGACATGCAGCTGCCTGAAACCATTATATTATGGGGCGATATCTAAATATCTACGTGAAGGAATGGGGGGAGCGCTTCGTGAAATACCTTTTCATTACTTACGCTAACCCCAATGATGGCAGTGATCCGAAGGCAGCAGAAAGCGGTCCCGTGGCTAGTGTAGTGGGGGGGGGGAGAGAGAATCAGTAAACCCTGGGTGCTCTGAGGACTAGACACTCCAGCTCCCGGGCTTTACGCTGCTGCTTTCCTACCGACTCCGAACAGTTCTTATTAAGCTTCATTATCAGAGGAAGCCGAGACGTGTCCTCAGCAGGCCCTTTGGCTCGATTTAACCCTTCATCATCCCACGTGCAGCCCATCGCGAGGGTGAAGGACGGGGGGGGCGGCGGCTGACGGGACATAAGCCAGCGGGAGGCACGTTTCACCGTACTGGTTTATCTTTAAAGAAAACATTTTTATTTGGCTAAAAACACGTGGGTCCAGTTGACTGTTGCTGGGAGAAACGTACAGAGCGCAAGCTCACCGGGAGAATATTATCCAAAACGACGAGAGGCCAGGGGGAGATCACACCGAATCAGTTAAAATGGCGGGGGTCAGGCAGCTGTATTAATTATAACACTTTTAGAACGACCCCCTCTACACACATCATCGCAATGCACTCTAGCTTTCCCCAAATCAGCATTAAAAACACGAGACAGATGGCAGTTTGTGCAGAAACCCCTCCATTAACCCCTAACAGACACGGCCCGTTCCAAGCCGCGTCTCCCTCGTTTGTTCAGTCATTGGTTATGGAAAGCGGCCGCTCGGGTCAGCAGCCGCACCGATCCTTCTTATAGCCCAAAGTCTCTAGTGCCCGGAAATCACCGCCAGAGCCCAGTTTTTGATGGCCAACGTGGCATTGTGCAAATACGTCCAGACAGACTGCGTTACGTTGCCGACGTGGCCTTTCGTACAGTCCCACGACACCTCGCCCCTGGGGAGAGAACACACAACAATCACTCAGCACCAAAGGGGCAAAGCCAAGGAATGTGAAGCCTGGGGGGCTACAGGATGTATGAAATCTGTACATGGACCCCACGTCCCCACAGAACCCCCACATCCGCTGTACCCCACTTTATACAGCCCAGGAAACCCCCCCCACCTCCGCTGTACCCCACTCTATACAGCCCAGGAAACCCCCCCACCTCCGCTGTACCCCGCTTTACACAGCCCAGGAAACCCCCCCACCTCCGCTGTACCCCGCTTTACACAGCTCAGGAAACCCCCCCACCTCCGCTGTACCCCACTCTATACAGCCCAGGAAACCCCCCCACCTCCGCTGTACCCCACTCTATACAGCCCAGGAAACCCCCCCACCTCCGCTGTACCCCGCTTTACACAGCCCAGGAAACCCCCCCACCTCCGCTGTACCCCGCTTTACACAGCTCAGGAAACCCCCCCACCTCCGCTGTACCCCGCTTTACACAGCTCAGGAAACCCCCCCCCACCTCCGCTGTACCCCGCTTTACACAGCTCAGGAAACCCCCCCCACCTCCGCTGTACCCCGCTTTACACAGCTCAGGAAACCCCCCCCCACCTCCGCTGTACCCCGCTTTACACAGCTCAGGAAACCCCCCCCACCTCCGATGTACCCCGCTTTACACAGCCCAGGAACCCCCCCCCACAGTACCCCGCTTTACACAGTGGGGGGGTCCTGTGCAGTGATAGCAATCCTAATACTTTTCAGCTAAACGTGGGATATTCCTGCAGTGACCGACGTCAGAGCGGCGTGGGGCTGGACAAGATTGATGTGATTAGCGGTACCCTCACATGGCGGCGGATCTGCTGCTCCACTACTCTACACTAAAATCATTTGCAGAATAAGTAAGGGATAGACGGCGGTCTAAAGAGCGTTAGAATAGGTCTGCGTGGGGTCTCTACGTGACGTACTTGCACGAGTCCACATACTGCTGCCACGCTCTCTGTGCGGCGGCCCCGGAATATTCCGCCGCAGGCAGCAGGATGTTTCTGTGAACGTAGAGCAGTAATTCCCGCAGGAACTCGATCAGGTGATACACGAAGTCCGGCGTCCGGGCCTGGAGCTGGCAAACGGAGAGACAGGCACGGGATTAGATACACGCTACCAGCATATAAAACGTCAGCCCCCCAGACAGAACGTAATCCCGCGAGGGTCCCGCTGCAGCCACGGCCTCAGATTTCGGGTTCTTACCCATTCAATGAACCACGGTAAATTGTCGATGGTGAAATTTATAAACGCCGTGCATTTCCGGCCCACGACCTCGGCCCCTTCTTTGGATTTTGCCCACAGGAGCTCCAGGCTCGGCCCCATCACCTCCACGGACTGGGAGTAATAGAGCGGGACGTTCGCCTGCAGCCAGCTGGAAGACGAGGGGACAGAGGTGGCATTAGCAGACGGGGGGGGGGGGGGTGTAACTAGTGGCCCAGAGGAACGTGCGCTGACCTGTGCCCCCGCTCGGTGTAATCAGACGCCTTGCTCCAGGCCTCCCGAGACACGTCCAGGAGTCCCGACTGCTCCAGCATCCTCGCCGACGACGATGCTGCCGATAAACAAACGGAATCAGAAATCGGCGGGGGAAACGCGGCATTCACCAAAGCGCCCGTCGGGGGGAAACGCTTCATTCGCCAAAGCGCCCGGCGGGGGGAAACGCTTCATTCGCCAAAGCGCCCGGCGGGGGGAAACGCTTCATTCGCCAAAGCGCCCGGCGGGGGGAAACGCTTCATTCGCCAAAGCGCCCGGCGGGGGGAAACGCTTCATTCGCCAAAGCGCCCGGCGGGGGGAAACGCTTCATTCGCCAAAGCGCCCGTCGGGGGGAAACGCTTCATTCGCCAAAGCGCCCGTCGGGGGGAAACGCTTCATTCGCCAAAGCGCCCGGCGGGGGGAAACGCTTCATTCGCCAAAGCGCACGGCGGGGGGAAACGCTTCATTCGCCAAAGCGCACGGCGGGGGGAAACGCTTCATTCGCCAAAGCGCCCGGCGGGGGGAAACGCTTCAGTCGCCAAAGCGCCCGGCGGGGGGAAACGCTTCAGTCGCCAAAGCGCACGGCGGGGGGAAACGCTTCATTCGCCAAAGCACCCGGCGGGGGGGAAAGCTTCATTCGCCAAAGCGCCCGGCGGGGGGAAACGCTTCATTCGCCAAAGCGCCCGGCGGGGGGAAACGCTTCATTCGCCAAAGCGCCCGGCGGAGGAAGCGCTTCATTAACTAAACTGGTAGAAAGGTACAAGTAACATTCTCTCCCCTTATTCCGGATTATTATACAGGAGGCGATATTATATCCCACAGAGCTGGTGTTATTATATACCCGCCCCACTTCCGGGGTAATTATTAATTCTTTTGGGATTCGCCCCCCCCGTTTCTGCGTGATATTGCCCCACCTTGTGGCTGTTATTGGTAACCGGCTAAATAATCGGTTTTGCCCCCAGCGCTACCTTCAAACGTCCCGTGTGTCCGGATATCGTGGATCACGAAGCCAGCTATGAAGACGAGAGCCACGAGAAAGAACCGGAACCAGGGCGGCCCCCGGCCCTTCATCTTCTGCAGCAGCGCCTGGAGAGAAGTGCAGTTATAGAGGCGGCACGCGGAGCACCGATTAACCCCCCCCCCTTACATCACTACCTGCCCCGAGGAGCTCCACCCCACGCCGTCACTCTCCCTACCCCACAGGCAGCGTCGCACGACTCCACGTCCTTCACATTCTGTCCTTTCGCAGAGAATTCTTCGTTTGTCACTTTGAAGGAATGCACCGTTTCACGCAGAGATTTCCGCATCTACGGGATCAGAACAAACACAAGGCGAGTGTGAGTGCGAGTGCGAGTGATCTCTGTATCACACAGTTCAATAATCCCCAAATGAAAGGCGCACGTTCCAGCGGTCAGTAAACCATTGCCTGTTTTCATCCACGTGACGGGGGAGGCATCGGCACATGTATGTGTGTGCACTAGCCTTGTACTATCCCCAAGCAGCCGCAGGTAGCTTTGCCGTGTTATTCCGCCCCGGCTGTGGAAAGCAGGCGGCTCTGCAGAGTTTTTCCCGTGGAAACGCTCTGCGGGGAGAGGCGAGGCTTTTTAAATAGCATTGCAGCGGCTGTTCCTTAAACGCTGGCTTGGAACCGTATAGGCTTGGGGTGAATTTGGGCTACTGGTGCCAGACTCGGGTCCGACGCCCCCCTCTCGGGCACGGGGTATACTCACAGGTCTGGAGGCCGCATCCCAGGCGTCCACGAGGTGCTGCAGCAGGAGACTTCAAGAAAGAAACAAAGAGACGCTCATCAGCGGCAGCCGAGATCACACCGAATCACACGGGCCGACGGCAAACGTAACCGGGAAACCCGCGAGCCGCGCAGCGCCACACGTAACAGACCCTATTACCTCCCACGAGGGCCGAACCTCCGCGACTCTGCCGTAACTCACCTGGACTGCGGCCCCGGTCCCGGCGGGTCACTCACCTGGACTGCGGCCCCGGCGGGTCACTCACCTGGACTGCGGCCCCGGCGGGTCACTCACCTGGACTGCGGCCCCGGCGGGTCACTCACCTGGACTGCGGCCCCGGCGGGTCACTCACCTGGACTGCGGCCCCGGCGGGTCACTCACCTGGACTGCGGCCCCGGCGGGTCACTCACCTGGACTGCGGCCCCGGCGGGTCACTCACCTGGACTGCGGCAGGTATTTGGTGTAAAGCTGGCGCCACACGCTGAAGCTCAGGGGGTCCAGATTCAGGCACTCTGTGAGGCTCAGCATCAGCTGGAAAGAGAAAGGGGCTGGTAAGCAGCCTGCGTAGCGAGACAGCGGCGGCGCTTCACACGCGGCCCCCAGAGAGCGCCCGAGGGCCCTACCTCTTTCTTCATGTCCGCCGGGCAGTTTGCCGTGGCCCTCGACAGGAAGGACGGGAAGTAACTGTGCAAAGTGCTTTCCGGGGACGCCCCGAAGGCCAGGACTTTCAGTCTCGGGTACAAGTCACGCAGCTGCCCCTGTTGGCTATAAACACAGACAGATCGGGCTAGTTGGTTGATTGGCGGCCAGTGAAGATATAGCGCAGCCCCGGGCCGGCGGGGTGCGATCCGCCGGCCAGCAGAGACACGCTCGGCATATAAAAGAAACGGCAGAGAGCGCGCAGCGGGTCGCCCCGTACCTGACAGAGAGGGAATTGTGCGGCATGAAGGCGAAGTCCAGCAGGGGGAAGAAGTCCTTGGGGCCGATCATCCCGAAGCCCTTGGTCAAGTTGGAGTGCATCCTGAAAACACACAGGCAAATATCCACTAAACGGCGCGTTAAACGAGCTACCGGCCCACGACAACCTTTCCCCCGGATTTCAGACACAACGAGTTTGAGTGAGCGTCCTCCCGCGAGAGCGTTACAAAACCATGGCAAAGAGACGCATTCCTCCGATGTAAGTGACGCGGGGAGAGCGCCTCCTCTCGCTGCTGCCCCAGAGACCCTGCGGCGTCTCGCACACACATCCCAATTACATACCGGGGGGGGGGGTGGTTTAGGGCGACGATGACGCTACCACCCAACACTACAACACTAGCGGGTAAGAGGCTGAGAGGGAGCAGGTGGGAGGTTTTTTTTACTAAGAGGGTGGTAGATAAGCGCAACAGCCTCCCAGCAGAAGTGGTAGAGGCTAAACATACACACGTGATAGGAAGTCATGCGAAAATATATATTTTGGCCCTGAGCATACCCCCCCCCAGCACCGTATACAGTAATATACCCCCCCCCCCCATAAATAAAATGGAGTAGCGGAAGGGTAGCTCACAGTAGCAGACGCTCCAGGTACGAGACGGCATACGGTGAGAGAGTCTTCATCCCCAGAACCGGAAGCATGACGCCGAGCCACACTGCCGGGCAGACACAAACACGCCACATTAACACCATGGAAACAAAGGGTTAAGTCACACAGCTTTCTGCCCTCCCTGCCGGTCGCCGGCAGCATGCGCATGATTAATACATGATCGGTGTCAGCCACGTACACACGGGGGTCACGTATGACGCTACGCGGCTTCCGCTTGAGCCATGACTAAGAAGAGAAGTCCGAGACGGAGACTGACCTTTCAGGCCCTCGGTGAGGTCGACGAAGCCGGCCTGGCCCACCAGCCACATCACGGTGAGACCCTTGGCCGGTCTGTTCTTATACGTGGACAGGAGATCCAGGTGCTGGGGGGGCAATACAAAAAATGGTAAAAACAGCAAACACGTAAAATCCCAGAACCCTCCCATATGAAGTCACTGGCTTGTGAAAGGGGCGGGGGGCGGGGGGGGGGGTGGACAGCAGGCCCCAGCCAATCAGACTCACCTTTTTCAGGTTGCCTGTCACGACCTTGGGTTTGTCCGTCAGCACCGCCTGGATACAGATCTGGTAACCGTACAAGGACTCCCCTGAAGGAAAGGAAACGGTTAATAAACATTTACATGGAACCCAGGCGGGCAGAGAGACCCCCCCCCCTAACGACAACCCAGGCGGGCAGAGAGACCCCCCCTAACGACAACCCAGGCAGGCAGAGAGACCCCCCCTAACGAGAACCCAGGCGGGCAGAGAGACCCCCCCTAACGAGAACCCAGGCGGGCAGAGAGACCCCCCTAACGAGAACCCAGACGGGCAGAGAGACCCCCCCTAACGAGAACCCAGACGGGCAGAGAGACCCCCCCTAACGAGAACCCAGGCGGGCAGAGAGACCCCCCTAACGAGAACCCAGGCAGGCAGAGAGACCCCCCCCTAACGAGAACCCAGGCGGGCAGAGAGACCCCCCCCTAACGACAACCCAGGCGGGCAGAGAGACCCCCCCTAACGACAACCCAGGCAGGCAGAGAGACCCCCCCTAACGAGAACCCAGGCGGGCAGAGAGACCCCCCCTAACGAGAACCCAGGCGGGCAGAGAGACCCCCCTAACGAGAACCCAGACGGGCAGAGAGACCCCCCCTAACGAGAACCCAGGCGGGCAGAGAGACCCCCCCCCTAACGACAACCCAGGCGGGCAGAGAGACCCCCCCTAACGACAACCCAGGCAGGCAGAGAGACCCCCCCTAACGAGAACCCAGGCGGGCAGAGAGACCCCCCCTAACGAGAACCCAGGCGGGCAGAGAGACCCCCCTAACGAGAACCCAGACGGGCAGAGAGACCCCCCCTAACGAGAACCCAGGCGGGCAGAGAGACCCCCTAACGAGAACCCAGGCAGGCAGAGAGACCCCCCCCTAACGAGAACCCAGGCGGGCAGAGAGACCCCCCCCTAACGACAACCCAGGCGGGCAGAGAGACCCCCCCTAACGACAACCCAGGCGGGCAGAGAGACCCCCCTAACGAGAACCCAGGCGGGCAGAGAGACCCCCCCTAACGAGAACCCAGGCGGGCAGAGAGACCCCCCTAACGAGAACCCAGGCAGGCAGAGAGACCCCCCCCTAACGAGAACCCAGGCAGGCAGAGAGACCCCCCCCTAACGAGAACCCAGGCGGGCAGAGAGACCCCCCTAACGAGAACCCAGACGGGCAGAGAGACCCCCCCCTAACGAGAACCCAGACGGGCAGAGAGACCCCCCCCTAACGACAACCCAGGCGGGCAGAGAGACCCCCCCCTAACGAGAACCCAGGCGGGCAGAGAGACCCCCCTAACGAGAACCCAGGCGGGCAGAGAGACCGTCGCTTCCCACCCGATTCCGCGGACTAGAAATAGTTATAACGAGACTGGGAATCATTTCTATGGTAGGCATTAAGCGAGCCCCCCCCCCCCGCGCAGCACACGCCCCCCCCCACGCCCCCCGCAGGGCACTTTACCTGAGGGTCTGTCCAGCTCCAGCAGCATGAGGAGGACGCAGTGATCGATGAAATCCTCCAGGCAGCCGGAAGCTCGCCCCACGAGAGCGCGGATGACGCTCCTCAGCTCCTTGCTCACCAGGCAGTACGGGTAATCTGCACCGAGACACACGGGTTACGGGGAGGACCTACAACACGCTACATATCACGGAGCACACGTGTGCAGCGGAGACACCCCGGCCCGAACATTCTACTTATATAGCGCGGGGGGGGGGGTGTTACATGCTTTCCCGCACGTATAAAATGAGCCCGTATGCCCCACCACGCTCAGCACACACGCCACTAATACCCCAGACGGACAGTCAGGAATTGCCCCCCCACCCCTGTGCCGTCACTCACCGTGGGGGTGCTGGCTCAGCGTGGGGTCTCCGCGGGGGGCCTGCAGCTTGTCGTTCAGATATCCCGCCAGGTCCTTGAGCCAGATGGAGGGGCTGTCGTGGAACATGCGCTGACTCTTCTCCAGCTCCCGCTGAAGGGCAGCGATATCCAACTGCAAGAGATCCCCGTTAACCCTTCGCAATCCTCCCCACCGCCCCACCTATACTGCCCCGGGGGGGGGGGTATTACTCACCGCTTTCAGTGCCTCCTCCAGGGTGCCGAATTTCCTGGGGATATAATTGGAGTCGGCGGTCTGGGTTTTCTTGCCCCCTTTGCCCGCCGGCTGCTTCCTCTGCGGGGGGTCCGCGCTGCTGCTCGGGGGGACCTGCTCCTTGTTCTGCTTCTTCAGCATTTTGTCGAAGCCCATTTCGTAGAGAGAGCTCGCCGTCTTCACCGGTGCTGCGGGGCAGAAACACACGCGGCGGCGGCGTCACACACGGGGGCAGTTACTGAATCGCCCCCCACCCCTTTACCCCAGCGATGCCAACAGCGGCTCGGCTCTCAACGGGACGTATTGAGAAAGACAGCGAGAGCCACGCAATAGACGGGGAGGAGGGCCAATGAGAGAGAGGGGGGGAGAGGGAGAGGAGGGGTAGGTGAGGGGGCAAATAGACACATGATCCCCCGGCACACAGACAGACAGGGGGTGCCCCACGCAATAGACGGGGAGGAGAGCAAGAGAGCTGCTACAGGAAGAGACAGACAAAGGAAGCCCATACACAGACAGACAGACCCACCAACAGGGGGTATCCCCGCACAGACAGACAGACAGACAGGGGGTATCCCCGCACAGACAGACAGAGGGTATCCCCGCACAGACAGACAGACAGACAGGGGGTATCCCCGCACAGACAGACAGACAGGGGGTATCCCCGCACAGACAGACAGACAGGGGGTATCCCCGCACAGACAGACAGACAGACAGGGGGTATCCCCGCACAGACAGACAGACAGGGGGTATCCCCGCACAGACAGACAGACAGAGGGTATCCCCGCAGACAGACAGACAGATAGATAGACGGACGGTATCCCCGCAGACAGACAGACAGATAGATAGACAGGGGGTATCCCCGCACAGACAGACAGACAGACAGGGGGTATCCCCGCACAGACAGACAGACAGACAGGGGGTATCCCCGCACAGACAGACAGACAGACAGACAGGGGGTATCCCCGCACAGACAGACAGACAGACAGAGGGTATCCCCGCAGACAGACAGACAGATAGATAGACGGACGGTATCCCCGCAGACAGACAGACAGACAGACAGATAGACAGGGGGTATCCCCGCACAGACAGACAGACAGACAGGGGGTATCCCCGCACAGACAGACAGACAGGGGGTATCCCCGCACAGACAGACAGACAGACAGGGGGTATCCCCGCACAGACAGACAGACAGACAGACAGGGGGTATCCCCGCACAGACAGACAGACAGGGGGTATCCCCGCACAGACAGACAGATAGATAGATAGATAGATAGACGGACGGTATCCCCGCAGACAGACAGACAGACAGACAGACAGATAGATAGATAAATAGATAGACGGAGGGTATCCCCGCAGACAGACAGATAGACAGGGGGTATCCCCGCACAGACAGACAGACAGATAGATAGATAGATAGATAGATAGACGGACGGTATCCCCGCAGACAGACAGACAGACAGACAGATAGATAGATAAATAGATAGACGGAGGGTATCCCCGCAGACAGACAGATAGACAGACAGGGGGTATCCACGCAGACAGACCTCCGGGGGCGGCGTTGCTCTCGCCCAGCGCTCTCCTCTCCCCGCCGCCGCCGCTCTTCTCTCCGTTCTTTTTCCCTTTTTTCACCACTTTCCACTTCCCATCTGTAGCGCCGGACGCCATGTCTGCACCGCTCACTGCGTCACCTCCGGCCCAACGAGTGACGTGGCGCCTGCTGATTGGCAGGCTCCGATAGGGTACAGGGACGCGCACGCGCACTGGGCCTGCTCGGACTCCGCCACGTCTGTGCTGCCCTCGGTGACGTCACGCAAGGCTGAGTTGCCTGCGCAGTGTGTGTGACGTCACGTATCATAGCAGACTCCTCAAACTCTCCACGCCTGACCCCCCCTTTTTACCCCACACTCTCCAGGTTAGACCCCTACCCTCCCTCATTTACCCTCCTTACCCTGCGTCATATACCTCCCGGGACAGGCACTGGGGCATGTAATTGGGGGCAGAGGGCAACCAGTATTTAATGTGGATACGTTTATTTATCCTAAATACCCCCGGGGCATAAAAACCCAAGAGCAGGGTATAGAATATCTGATACAGTCCTGAGGGGAGGGGTTTAGGGGGTAATTATGTCAGAGGTAGGTAGATGATGTAATAGAGGGGCAGGAGATGTCACTCTCTGGTCTCCGGCTCCATGGTGTCGCTCTCCGGTCCGCGGGCGCAGGGATTTTTACCGGCACAGGCAGGGTTAAGGCAATCGGGCAGTTTTTTTTCATAAAACGTTTTATTTTTGTCACGGCTCCCAGTGCCGGGCGGCTCGGGATCCCCACACTAGTCACTGTGGCACCTTTACCTCTGGTGTAATAACCTGGACTCCCTCTAGATTGTAAGCTCCTGTGCACAAGCGCGCCCCCCCGTTTCTGTATGTCATGTTACATGTTACGTCCTGTTTACCTGTTGTACTGCACTGCGGAATATGATGGCGCTATATAAAGTAATAAGCAGGGGACATCTTTAGATGGAGAGATTGAAGAGACGATCTGCAGAACATTAAGGCGAAAAAGGCAATGTTAGCTGCCCCAAAGTGCACACGGGGGGGGGGGGGTCTAGGGGGCTGCCGGGGCAACAAAAACAGACGTAAAACCTTTGGCCAAATCTAAGGAGCCTCCACGTCCGTCGCTCGGAGAGAACCGGCTCCAGACTCGCCCGGGGGCTCTAAGCAATACCAGCCAAGTGCCCCGCGTAATAACACACGACCGCCTTAATGCCCCCCCCCAGCCCTGTATCAAACGCCACGTTCAGAGATTTAACCCCTTACAGGCACCTTGATGGATAACAGTGGGGGGGGTGTCCCTCACATGACCTTTTATATACTCTATCTATATACTCTTTCCGCGGGCGGGCGGTGGGGGGCCGCGTGCCTTCACTTCATTCATATAAACATTTCCTATTTTACGGGGTCCTTAGTAATAATTTCATACATTTTTATACTTTTAACCCCATTTTAATGAATGAAGTAGTTGGTCGCAGACTAACGGGGCGAGAACGTTCAGAAGAAGCGGGCGACGCTCACTTTTCACAGCAGTTTATTTGAAAGAAAACACAGATGCAGGTTCTCCCCGCGGGGTCTCAGGCTGGTAACTGAAGACCCTCATTCTGGGTCGATGCCCCTCGCAGAAGCCACGGTGAGGGCGGGCGAGTCTCGGGGTCACATCTGATCGCATCCGTCGGGGTGGGGAGGAAAAAAAAAAACAACAAAGAATGAAAACTCCAGCAGCAACTTAATAAAAACACGCGGAATGTCCTGGATCTGACACGGACGTAGAGAGACCCCCCAAACACAGCGAGCACCGGCGCAGGACTCACGCCTTGGGCGTACGCTTTCGCTGGCGACGGGTACCGGCGTCCTTGGGCCGTAACCGGTGCACGAGCGTTATCGAGCTTTCAGTGGCCATCTTGTTACTGATCGCCGGACCGGCCGCTGGGCATAATGACCGACGACCCCCCTTCTACCTCTGATCTGTGCCCAGCCGGCGGCCCCTGGCCTTAAAAGTCCCAGGGCCTGTTTCACGTCCCGGTCCGGGTTGGCCCCACGCCAGATGCCATCTCGTTACGCAGGTGAACGGACGCCGGCGTGCTCGGTGTGCCATGTGCCGAAATCCTCGCAGATATGTATGAACACCTACAGCTCCTGTAACATGGCCCACGGCCCTCGGCCCCCCAAGCCGAGCCAAGCCAGACCTGGCCCTCCCCCCGAGCCAAGCCAGACCCGGCCCTCGAGAGATTCACCAAGCGGAAGAAAGATGGAGAAAACAGCCATTCTCAACAATAACGCCAGAGGACCTTTAACAGAGGACTTCAGGAGCGTGAAGCAGGGGCTCCCGGGGGCCGTAGGCCCTCTGTCCGTCCAGTAAATGGGGGGAGTACGGAGGTGCTCGGGTATAACACCTTTCTGAGGAGGACCACCGTTCAGGTTTTCACCCAGAAATGTCCCCATCTTATCCCCCGAGGAGGATTTAACGCTTTGTGAGCCTCTCTGACCATGAAAGGGTTAATAGTATACAATAAATAAATAATCATGGAAATCCGTCAATCCTCCGGTTTACTCCAACACAGAAAGTTCAGGGGCTCCCAATTTAACCCCTTCACTGCCGGCAGTGACATGATTTAACCCCCTCGGTAGCGACGGGGCAAGAGCCACATAGCCGTGGAAAGCTCGAGTCTTCCGGGTAAATCAAGGGTTAAATAACTTATTATTAGCAAAAATGCTAAAAATGTAACAGAATAAAGAAAACCCCAATATTTACTCATCGAGCGTTAATTAATATTAACTAATAAGTCTACATTACGGGACAGCTGATTAATTCTTACATAAAAGCATTAACCCAAAATATTCATTATAATTCCGAGAATAAAACAGCTGAATTCAGCAAATCTGTCAAACATCACACAACGGAAGTGCCTCTTAACCTCTTCAGCGCCAGATATATGTAGCAACTCAATGCTGGCCTTTCTGCAGCGAAGGGGTTAAATCCCTAGACACAACGCTGCCGGCCCTCCAGCTGAGAAAAGATGAACACGTCCTGGAACCGGAAGGGTTAAAGGATGTTTCACTTTCTCAGCTTTTGGGGAGCTTTGTTTTCTGTGTTGGGGAAGAAAAAAAAGTGCATTTAGAACAATCAAAAATATACATATATTCAATTCTCACATTTCACCTGCCGGCTCCAGGGGCCCCGGAGAGGAATCCCTCGGAGCCAACAGATACTTAAATATCATACAAACAGACCGGGGAATGGAGGAGAGAGCGGGGGGGACCAGTGAAAGGAGCAGAGGGGAGGGGGGGAGAGGAGAAGGGAGGAGAGGGGGAGACCGGGAAAAGGAGGAGAGGGGGAGACCAGGAAAAGGAGGAGAGGGGGAGACCAGGAAAAGGAGGAGAGGGGGGAGACCGGGAAAAGGAGGAGAGGGGGGAGACCGGGAAAAGGAGGATGAATGAGGAAAGGAAGAGGGGGGGGACCGGAAACCCCATCTCTCCCCCTTCGGGTTTCATTTTGGAAAACGAATTTTGCCACGGATGGCCTCCCGGGGTGGTTTTTTTGTTTTAGATTGTAAGCTCTGTTGAGCAGGACGCTCCTCACCTATTGCTTCTGCCTCAGTTTGTTATGTGATGCGCTCCTTGTTATGTTTACCCCTTTTGTACAGCGCTGCAGAATATGACGGCACTATATAAACCAATAAATAGTAATAAAAAGACTGCAGCGACACTGAAAACCTGCACTGGGCTAGAACTGCATATGAGGCACGTTATTCCTCCCCAGCAACAGGACATTAGGAGACAATGCGTGCGTACTTAGCACCGAGTCCCACCAGTGGCCCTTAAGGGTTTTAAAAACACTTGGAAAGGGAAAGGCTTCAATTTCTGGCGCGGGGGGTAAGAGCGCCGCCGGGGGGTAAGAGCGCCGCCGGGGTCTAACGGAGGAAACATGAGGGGGGAAAAAGGGCAAACGCAGCATTTTAAACGCAATGATCACATCCGCCCCCAGGGAACGGCCGGCCGGTGCTGAAGGGTTAACGGGGGACGCGAAACGAACGGACGAGCCGTAAATCCGCGAAGTGAAGGAAGCGCCGGCGGCCGCTGGTCCCCCGGGCACGGTGCGGGTGATGGCGTGAGAGAATGCAGTGCGGCCGACGAGGAGGAGGAGGAGGAGGAGGAGGACGCCGCTAGTATTCATCCTGATCCTCCGGCTGAACGTCAGCATTTTCATCATCTTCCGGCGGAGCAAATCCATCCTGAAAACGGCAAAAAGCCTCCTGAACCTCATGAAAGAATCAAAGCATCCAAAGGGGGAGGGGATTGTGGCACAGGGGGGAGTATTGGGGTTGGGGAAGGAGAAGGATCGTGGCACAGGGGGGAGTATTGGGGTTGGGGAGGGAGAAGGATCGTGGCACGGGGGGAGTATTGGGGTTGGGGAGGGAGAAGGATCGTGGCACGGGGGGAGTATTGGGGTTGGGGAGGGAGAAGGATCGTGGCACGGGGGGAGTATTGGGGTTGGGGAGGGAGAAGGATCGTGGCACGGGGGGAGTATTGGGGTTGGGGAGGGAGAAGGATCGTGGCACGGGGGGAGTATTGGGGTTGGGGAGGGAGAAGGATCGTGGCACGGGGGGAGTATTGGGGTTGGGGAAGGAGAAGGATCGTGGGTGGTGTGAGAGTGTAAGAGCCGCGCGGGATGTCTCGGGGGGAAGGTATTCTGGACGCACCTCTGTGGCGTACAGGATGTCGATGATCTTGGAGAGGACGCTCGGGTTCTCGCTCTCGTGCTCCTGGCAGATCAGCTCGATGTCTCGCAGTTTGCTGAAGTAGAAATCTCTCTCTTTCTCCAGGCCGTCTATCGTCAGCTTCAGCTCCATCAGCTAAGAGAGTGGGAAAAAGGCGCAGTATTAACACCGGGGGAGTCATCGACCCGCCATATGTTATAAATCATTCACTGAGGTGAGCAGGATACGTGGAAAAGCCTTCCAGATGAAGTGGTAGAGGTTAACACAGCGAGGGAATGAGGTTAACACAGTGAGGGAATGAGGTTAACACAGCGAGGGAATGAGGTTAACACAGCGAGGGAATGAGGTTAACACAGCGAGGGAATGAGGTTAACACAGCGAGGGAATGAGGTTAACTGTCAGATATTTTATCATAGAAAACATGTATTCCATATATTCTGTACTTTATATTTTACACAAAATGGAGTCAGAGCCATTTTATTTTATTTAATCATGTAGTGATGATTTATTTTTGTGTTTGTTCCCTCTATAATAGAGAACAAAGGAGTATTCATGTATAATGATGTTTCAGTATGTATGATACAATTAATGTTATCTCCCATGAGAAAGTTAAGGAGTAGACGCTGCATATCTTTAGAAATGTAACTTGGAATGGGGGATACGTCGTAAGACCACCAAGGCCTGAGTTACTATCTAGGAAGTAACACCTGGCGATTAGGGTGACCAAGGATAAATTCCAAACACATATGTAACGGTTTTAAGTTAATTCTTAGACCAGAGCGTCTCTCACAGGTAAATTAAGAAATTACAACGGTGTAAATATGAGTAGAAATCCTAATTATAATGGGTAAAACCCACCGTTATGATTGGAGAATTCCAATCAAGAGGTGGAGGCTATGATAATAAGCCCTGTCTTTAAAAGCTGATGTCTTTAAAAATAAATAAATAAATAAAAAAATCGCACCCTGAAATGGACAGACCCTGACAGACTTATTCACCAAATTTACCCCAGATAATTGGAATCTTAAGATCCTGGCACCATATTTCACTCTTAGAGTTACTTGGAGTCCTAACCTATATAATTTGTAGAAAGTGATATTCTTTCCCACTTAATTTCTTGACAATAGATCTGGATTAGTTTCTACAAGGACCAGTTGGACCACAGCAACAAGTGGTGGTAAATATAATTGTTTTATTATTCTGAATAGAGATGAATTTTGTCTTCTTCGTATAGAATTCCCTGTTTCTGGGAAATAATATATTTCATTATTGTATATGGCGGCTTGTGAGACTGCAGCTTATAACCTGTGATAATAACAATAATGAAAAGGTATTTTTACCTATAGATGAAGTTTGACATTATTTGCATCTATTAGGAACTTCACTAATACTCTTAGACACAAACAAATTATTTTTAATTTGTCATTATTAGTTAAACTAATATTAGAGAGATAGTGATATCTTTATTACTGCCCTGATGATGATTATTTTGGTTGCTGAGTGGACTGGAAATTAATTGTGTGTTAGACTCATAAAATAACGATTCATATTGATAACTATCGATAATATACTGTATTTGAATTGATTCATTTTTGACATGTTTTAAGAACTTTGTGTGTTATATTATGCACTGTGTGACTCATACATAGATTTTATAAATTGTATTTACAATAAATAATAATTTTGACTATCGTGGCGATATCTATATAATTTGAATTATAATTTTCGGCGATCTGAAAGGATTTAGGATCGGAGATAAAATATAGGGTATCTCCTTAAATTAATATTGTGGATGCGGTCCTACAATGTTTGGTAGCGTCGTTATTTTGTGTGTGTGACGAAATATTGGTTTTGCCTATTTTGTCTCATTACTATCCCTAACATAACACAGCAAGGGAATGAGGCTAACACAGCAAGGGAATGAGGCTATCCGGGGCTCGCACTCCTCTCCGCACTGTGCGTGTCGTTCCGGGTCTCACCTGCTGGTTGAGTTCCACAATTTGGGAGTCGAGTTCGTGGCCCCCGTTCCGGGTGATCGGCAGACTCTTCCGGGTGGGGGGGGCGTTGTGTAACCTCGCGGGAGGCGGCATGATTTTGGGAGCCGTGGGAGACGTTCTCTGCGGGACTGCGAAGAGAGCGCGGAGAGAGGGGGTGTCACAGAGCGAGACGTGCCGGCGTACTCCATGCCCCACCATACCCTTACTGTGTGTACGTACAGGCACGTGCCCCCGCATACCTGCTGTGCCGATGGGCTTCTTGGGCTTGTGCTCGCCGGGGTTGGGCAGCGGCCCCGTGTCTTGCCCCTGCCTGGCCAGCACGGGGTCGTAATCCTTCCCGTCATAGTTGGCGTCGAATAATTTTTTGAACCACTGGACGAACTCGAAGTTATCCTGAAACTTCCCTTTAACCAACCGCTCCACGGGGATAATCTGCGGGGAGAAAGAGAGCGCCGCCGGACAGATAAACAACACGCCGGACAGCACCGCCGACAAATAAACAACACGCCGGACAGCACCGCCGAGTGTGACGGCGACATAAACACATTGTACAGCACCGCAGTATAGGACGGCGCTATACAGTGGGGCAGTAGATCTGCCTATTACCGTATTCAGTCGATTATAAGACGGCTCCCCAAAGTTTCTTTAATCAAAGAAAAAAAAGAAAAGATCCGTATATAAAGCAGCCAACCAGGAGAAAACTCAAGAGCGCCACTCACACTCACACACTGACCTTCACACACAGACACACACACACTCTCACAATGTCTCTGTACCTTCTCCGCCGTCCGCTTCCGTTCCCTGTCTTCTCCTCGTCCTCTTTCTTCGCCCGCTTCTCTCCGGCATCAGCTCCATTATGCAGGTACCTCCGTAAAAGGGCGGAGCCTCCGCTCACACCCTCTCCCCTTATTGGATGAACAGGGGAGAGGCAGTCCCCATGGTGCGTGTCGTGGCCCCGCCCCTTTTCGGACGTACTCCAAGAGGCCGGATTACCGCCGGCGGATTCGCGGAGAGGAAGAAGCCACTTTCTCTGAAACAAACCTCGTCTTATAATCGAGGAAATACGGTACTGCAGCTGCCGGCATCGCATTCATCTTACCCCTGCGCGATAGGGGGCAAGCGGACAGACGCCCGTCCACACGGGACACACGCGCACATATTACATGCACCCGGGACACAGACAGGGCACACGCACCGGTTACACGCACGCCCCATCGCACACGCTCACCTTGTCCACGCCCATCTTTTTGAAGGCCCCCTGGAGCACCTTGAAGTTGTTGATGTACTCGTGCTCCAGCTTGGCCTGAAACTTCACCTTCTTCAGCTGGATGCACCCCGGGAACAGCATGTCCATGAAGTGGCAGTACGCGACCCCTGCGAGGGAACACAAGGGGTTAACGATCAGTCACACGCGCCTGCCTCGCTCAGGGCTTTATTCACTAAAGGGTGAGTTGGGAGGAGAGCTGCAGCTTCATCTCCCCGGCTCGTGTTTGTACGGCCCGGATAAAGCTTTCATTGGGAGAGACGCTGATGATTGAAGTATACATGATGCAGGGCCGGGGATTGGGTTATAACCCCCGCAGCCGGATTCTGCCCCTCACCTGAGCACATCTGCTCTATCTTGGTGTAGTTGAGCTGCAGCGAGTCGTTGACCCACGCGAGGAAGTCGTGGCGGCTCAGGTTCTCGCTGGTCACCGACGTGGAATAAACATTGGTCGCCATCCCCCAGCTGTAAAGAATAACAGCCCCGTTAATCAGCATCGGCGGCAACCGCGCAACGGCGGCTCCAGCCATCCACCGGGGCAGGGCAGCAAGATAAAGCCCTGACCATCTATCCACCTGTAGTGACCATCCTTACACAGCAGGTGGCAGTGTAACACACCCTCGCCCTAACACACACATGGTAACACACCCTCACACCCCCCCCAACACACACATGGTAACACACCCTCGCCCTAACACACACATGGTAACACACCCTCACACACCCCCCAACACACACATGGTAACACACCCTCGCCCTAACACACACATGGTAACACACCCTCACACACCCCCCAACACACACATGGTAACACACCCTCGCCCTAACACACACATGGTAACACACCCTCACACCCCCCCCTAACACACACATGGTAACACACCCTCGCCCTAACACACACATGGTAACACACACCCTCGCCCTAACACACACATGGTAACACACACCCTCACACCCCCCCTAACACACACATGGTAACACACCCTCGCCCTAACACACACATGGTAACACACACCCTCGCCCTAACACACACATGGTAACACACACCCTCGCCCTAACGCACGCATGGTAACACACCCTCGCCCTAACACACACATGGTAACACACACCCTCGCCCTAACACACACATGGTAACACACACCTTCGCCCTAACGCACGCATGGTAACACACCCTCGCCCTAACACACACATGGTAACACACACCCTCGCCCTAACACACACATGGTAACACACACCCTCGCCCTAACGCACGCATGGTAACACACCCTCGCCCTAACACACAAATGGTAACACACCCTCACACCCTCCCCCTAACACACATGGTAACACACCCTCCCCCTAACACCCACATGGTAACACACCCTCGCCCTAACACACACATGGTAACACACACCCTTGCCCTAACACACACACACACCCTCGCCCTAACACACACATGGTAACACACACCCTCGCCCTAACACAAACATGGTTACACACACCCTCGCCCTAACACACACATGGTAACACACACCCTCGCCCTAACACACACACACACCCTCGCCCTAACACACACATGGTAACACACACCCTCGCCCTAACACAAACATGGTTACACACACCCTCGCCCTAACACACACATGGTAACACACACCCTCGCCCTAACACACACACACCCTCGCCCCAACACACACATGGTAACACACACCCTCGCCCTAACACACACATGGTAACACACCCTCGCCCTAACACACACACACACACACCCTCGCCCTAACACACACACACACCCTCACACACACCCCCACGCCCTAACACACCCACCCGCTGACACACACCCACCCACCCGCTGACACACACCCACCCGCTGACACACATACCCTCACCTGGGGGTTGTTCCACTTACCTACTGCCCTCTCAGTAAATAACACAAAGAGACCGTTTTACATGAGATGCCGAGGCCTTCACTGTGGTGAGCAGCGGCAGAGACAGCGGGCGGAGATGCCACACCGTGCTGGGGAACACGTCACAGGCGTCCCAGGAATGAAGGGGTTAAGAGCGGAGTCGGGGGCTTCCCCATACGGCAGCGAGCAGGCAGTTACTGCCGGGCCCCGCCGCCTCCTCCTGCAGTGAGCAGGCACTGCGCGTGCGGCCGGCCGTCAGAGCATCGGCGTCTGCAGATCATTCCATCTCTCATATTAACCCTCTCCGTGTCTCAGGCCTAAGACACGTCCCTTGGCTTTGTGCAGTGAAAGGGTTAACACTACACGCTCAGCCGCGTGTCCCCGGAGTCTCGTTAACACATTAAACGTGCAGGGAGGCCGCCTGGGGTCCGAGGCTCCGAAACCGGCCCCCTGCCCCGAGACGATGATATCTGCAGCATACGGGAGACGCGAGGGGTTAAAGCCCGAGAGAGAGGCATGTTTGGGATACAAAAGCAAGGGGTGAAGAGTGGAGGACTGAGGGGTAATTGTAGAAAGGGGTAGTAGATACCTGAAATAGACTCTCAATGGAAGGGGTGCAGGGAAACTCTCCCATAGGGTTAATGATGGGGTCACCACCCCGGTATCTCTGCCCCAGAGTACAGATTTGCCCCTCGGGAGCCCTCGGCATAAGCCCAACGTGGTTTAAGGTCACCTTGCGAGAGCGCTGCCTCCCGCAGTCACACAGTAAGGGTTAAAGAGGGTCCGGGGCTCTGCAGCACGCACGGGGGGGGGGGGCAGTGGCATCGTGGCTGAGCACTCTGGGAGTTACAGTCCTCAGTAGCTGGAGGGACAGCGTGGAGATAAGGCGGGCGTGTGTGAGTACATACTGCATACATGCACAAAACATGCACACGCCTATAAACACAGCGATCTAATCGCTCCCCCACGGCACGTCCCAGTAACACCAGTCACATCCCCAGCGCCGGCGTGTTTATTACAAACAATCGTCACGGCTTCCTCTCACCGACACGTTTTATGAAGACAGAAACTTCTTCAGAGACTGAGATGGAATGGAAGGAAGATTTACTTTACTGAGAGGGGGGTAGATAAGTGGAACAGCCTCCCAGCAGAAGTGGTAGAGGGAAATGTGTTAACAAAAGATAGCACAGAGATATCCTGCCAAAATCAGGTGCGATCGGATCAGACGAGCGCCGTGACTGACACGAGCGGATGATGCGTGCGCGGTGTGTAATGTGTGTGCGCGGTGTGTAATGTGTGCGGTGCGGTGTGTAATGTGTGCGGTGCGGTGTGTAATGTGTGCGGTGCGGTGTGTAATGTGTGCGGTGCGGTGTGTAATGTGTGTGTGCGGTGCGGTGTGTAATGTGTGTGTGCGGTGTGTAATGTGTGTGTGCGGTGCGGTGTGTAATGTGTGTGTGCGGTGCGGTGTGTAATGTGTGTGTGTGCGGTGCGGTGTGTAATGTGTGTGTGCGGTGCGGTGTGTAATGTGTGTGTGCGGTGCGGTGTGTAATGTGTGCGGTGCGGTGTGTAATGTGTGCGGTGCGGTGTGTAATGTGTGCGGTGCGGTGTGTAATGTGTGCGGTGCGGTGTGTAATGTGTGTGTGTGCGGTGCGGTGTGTAATGTGTGCGGTGCGGTGTGTAATGTGTGTGTGTGCGGTGCGGTGTGTAATGTGTGCGGTGCGGTGTGTAATGTGTGTGTGTGCGGTGCGGTGTGTAATGTGTGCGGTGCGGTGTGTAATGTGTGCGGTGCGGTGTGTAATGTGTGTGTGCGGTGCGGTGTGTAATGTGTGCGGTGCGGTGTGTAATGTGTGTGTGCGGTGTGTAATGTGTGTGTGCGGTGCGGTGTGTAATGTGTGTGTGCGGTGCGGTGTGTAATGTGTGTGTGCGGTGCGGTGTGTAATGTGTGTGTGTGCGGTGCGGTGTGTAATGTGTGTGTGCGGTGCGGTGTGTAATGTGTGTGTGCGGTGCGGTGTGTAATGTGTGTGTGCGGTGCGGTGTGTAATGTGTGTGTGCGGTGTGTAATGTGTGTGTGCGGTGCGGTGTGTAATGTGTGTGCGTGGTGCGGTTTCCATGGGGACGGAGCGCGATCTCTTACCCCTGCTCCGCAGTGACCGGCTGCACACAGATTCTCGCTCCGCGCGTCTCTCCCCGGAGTTTCTACAAACAAGAGAGCGTCGGTTACACAAACACGCTGCATACACGCAACAAACACGCTGCATACACGCAACAAACACGCTGCATACACGCAACAAACACGCTGCATACACGCAACAAACACGCTGCATACACGCAACAAACACGCTGCATACACGCAACAAACACGCTGCATACACGCAACAAACACGCTGCATACACGCAACAAACACGCTGCATACACGCAGCAAACACGCAGCAAACACGCTGCATACACGCTGCATACACGCAGCGTCCTGGACCGGGTTCCTGTACCCCGGAATGTCTGACTGGCTGCACCGGAATCTGTGTTTAATAGGTTTGATGGGACGCGGGGCCGGTACGGACTGGTGGGACTCCCCGGCAGGTACCAGGAGCGCTGGTTGCTACGGCGACTAGAGCGCATCTGAATCACTCTTAACACCCCGTTACATCTGCCGCTGCCCGCGCCACACAGTGAGGGCCCCCGCCGCGCCACACAGTGAGGGCCCCCGCCGCGCCACACAGTGAGGGCCCCCGCCGCGCCACACAGTGAGGGCCCCCGCCGCGCCACACAGTGAGGGCCCCTGCCGCGGCCCCCGGAGCAGTGCAAAGAACTACAAACCTCCTATACGCTCCCTGCCGTGATGCCTGTCCGGCCGGCCCTTTCTTTACCGGTGCGTTTGCTGCCACTGGGAGTCTATTCCAGGCAGGGGGGATGACCCCAGGAACCCCCCCCACACTGCATGCAGACCCCCGGCCCCTCCTTGCCGGGCACCAACCTGCACACTGTTACACTGTATGGGTGAGACTACCCCCCCCCGGCTGGCTGAGAGTGATGCTGTTTTCTCGGCGTGTTTTTCACGCTGTCAGCAGTAACGCCGCGTCTCGTGATCCCCGTAATCCTCGCACAATGCCGAGCACCTCTGCTGATTCCGCCCCACGGCCTGGCAGCGGCATACCCCGCGTATGTTTAAATCCCTCACTGAATTAGCTTCTACCACTTCTGCTGGGAGGCCACTCCACTTATCTACCACCCACTCAGTTAAGTAAAACTTCCTTCCAGCTCAGCCTCTGGCCCTCTATGGTTAGGTTCTGCCCTTCTTCCCTGAGATCACCGATACCTGAAGGGTTAATGATCACCTTGGCACGGGGCAAATACATTTAACCCTTTCAGAACACAGCACTTCCAACAAGGACCGTGACACAGACAGATGAGCGCTCACTCAGGGGACAGGTGTGGTGCTGAGTGTCAGTGATGACGCCGAGGGGTAAGGGAGTGAGGGGTACGGCAGGGGGGTGATAGTGGCGGGGGGGTGACGGGCAGGGGCATGGTTGGTTGGCAGGGCCGTTGCCCAGTAGTGCCGCAGGTGGGGGTGACGCGGGAGGCGGTGTCGCTGCGCAGCGGGTGTCGCCGGGCATGATGTGTAATGTTGGGTGTCGGGCCGTGTCCGGTGCTGCACCCTCCTCCGGCCCCCCGGCTCCCCGGTCCCCGCTCACCGTGATGCTGCGTCCCTGTCCGAATCTCACAGGCCCAGCAAACACTGTCTGAGCGCACTGCGCATGCGCGGCCTGGCGGGTAGGGGAGGGGAAGATGACAGGTAGAGTGAAAGAGACAGGGATGGAGAGAGGGATGGAGAGAGGGATGGAGAGAGGGATGGAGAGAGGGGGGGGGGGGCGCGGCGGCAAATAGTGAGAGCGAGTGGGGCAGGAGAGCTAATGGGGGGGCATGTGAGGAACGCGTTGCAGAGGGGGCCCGAGGGGTAACAAGGGGTGCAGCTGCCCCTAGGCCTTGGGGCAAAAACTCCCATTCCTCAGAACCAACACACATACCTGACAACTTCCCGGGTCTGGCCAGTGCTTACCTGCCAAGTGTCCCTGATCAGCATGTCCAGTCCCTCTCCCAAACCCGTTATCTCTCTTTCCAATCCTGTGCCCCCCTTTACCCCTCTCTCCTCCCCTGATGCCCCTCTTTTCTAGGAGGTCAGAGTGATTGCTGGGTATGAGGGGATCGCAGGGTTCTACAGCCCTAAAAGCCCCGATAATGTGTATAGAAACAGCAAGAAACGGCCTTATAAACGAGTGCCGGGACCCTTTCTCGCCGTCCTCCATGCAGTGTTTCGGCCCGGAGTGGCCCCCGTCTGCGATGTAAGTCGGGTCCTGCGTTTTGAGCAGAAGAAGGAAAGGGTTTCCGACGGCGCTCCATTCCCCGATCCTACACGGGCCGCCCTCGCCCAAACCCCGATGAAGAGTTACGCATCGCTCGCCCCGAATGTAACTAAACCATTCGCGGCCCCTGCGGACAGCGCCCGGACCCCTCACAGGATAGACATTGATTGGCTGTTGCCGTAGAAACCAAAAAAACTTCACAAAAACTGGTGGCATTTACGAAGCGCAAACGTTAGAGACTCCAGGAATGAAAGCTTAACAAGTGGAACGGCAGCTTTAAAGGGACCCGCTGCGTATATACAGAGCGCGAGCGTCACTCGCAGAGCGTCACTCGCGTCCCCTCCGTGCATCTGCAGCCGGAATCCCCCCCACGTACAGCTCTTATTTTAAAAAACCCCTCACATATTTATTTTTTTTACCCATATTTATATATTCAAGACACTTTTTTTGTGAAAACCATTTTTAAAATATGGGATTTAAGTTTTTATTTATTTTTTATTTCAGATATATAAATTATCCACATCGAGTATAAATGATTTTGAATTACCGTATTTGCTCGATTATAAGACGACCCCTCAAAAGTCAAATATTAATTTTGGGAAAAAAGAAAAAGCCTGAATATAAGACGACCCTATAGGAAAAATGTTTTACCAGTAAATGTTAATTCATGTAAACTATTTTTTTCATATTTAATAAAAACTATGATTGCGAATTTTTATGATTGAGAATTTTTTTTTGTTTTTATTTCCTTTTATTTGCCAACATTCCCTGGCTGGCAGAAAGGAGGATCCGGGTCTCCTGCAGCGCTGCGGGGGGATCCTCCTCTCTGGCGGAGGTCATCTGCATGCATACTGGCTGCCAGAGAGTAGGATAGGGGGGGGCGTCGGGGTCTGGATCTTGGTCTTGTAGTCAGACGTCTATAAGAGGAGGGGTATTTTTCAGAGCATTTGCTCTGAAAATAACCTTGTCTTATAATCGAGCAAATACCGTATTTTATATTTTGGATTTTTTTTTTTATTTAACCCCTACCTAAACCTAATTCCCCACTATATATATATATATATATATATATATATATATATATATATATATATCTATATTAATATAAAGTTAAAAGGAAACACAGCAATTAACGCCTTGGAATCAGGTTAAAAAAAAAAAATATATATTTTTTAACAATGACGTACCAGGCATGTCACTGGTCCCGTAGGAATACCTTTTTATGACGTACCTGGAACATTATTGGTTGCAAAGGGGTTAAATCACATGAACCGTGTAAATTCCCAATGAAGGGAATAATTTAACCCGTTCTGTACTCAATGGAGAAAAGAAAAAAGGCACGAACGCAGAAGATATTTGAAGAATTCACAGTTTAATGAAAATTTGAACCAGAATCCACTGTTTTTCCCCCATCGCTGAACGAGCCACGTTGTTGGACAAGCAGGGTTTAAGTGGCTCACAAACTCCCAAAAACAGCTGGAGGGGTAATGGAAGGGAAGCGAGGGGGGGTGGGGCAGGTCTGTCAGGGTTAGTGCAACTCACTCTTAGCACCATTACGGCGGGGAGAAGCGTCTCGGCGGGAATGGGGGACAGAGATGCACTCCGTGTGGCTGGGGTTTTTTTTTTTTTTGCTTGTCCGTGGCGTTCGCCGCCCCACGCCGAAAAATAAATAAATAAATAAAATAGAAAATATCATGGAAATAACGTACAACGGAAACATTCTCCCCGGACGACCCTACGGCACGCGGCGGACGAAACACACAGACGCGCACGAAACACACAGACCCGCACAATGCTCCGGGGGGGGGCTAACAACTTCAAACAAGCAGAAACAACCCGGAGGGGTAATTAAACAATTTGCCCTTCCGCACACGGGTACCACCATCACCGCTCCAACCACACGTCTTGCACTTAAGTGTTTGGGAGGCCAGGGGGGGGCACGCGGATCTCCTAGAAGCGAGGAAAAAGTGGGGCAAAACGTCTAAATCGCGTGTTCTGGAAGGATCTGTGCCCGGCGGAAGGCACACGGCATTCACCCGGGTCCACCGACGGACAAATCATTCTGAGGAAGCTTCGTTGTTTAGATGCGTGGCTTCATGGTGAAGATCGGACCTCTGAGGTTCTGGAAGGTTCTGTGGCTGTCCATCACGTCCTACGGGATAAGCGGCCATAGAATGTGGCGTGTATCATGTGAGAGACGTGTAACAGATTCACCGAGCTGCCGAGACATCCCTGCTTCTTGGTAAAAGGTCTCGCACGGAACGTGGAAGTACAATAAGGGGTTCCGTGCGCCGCGCTCTCGCTGTCTGGCCATAATAATCACCGTACTGGCTAGTGAGACGCAGCGGGACCGACTCGCGCAGAACGCGACGCGGCCACCGGAATGCAACGTAGCGGACGATAAGCTCGCCCCCCGCGCGTTTCACAGAGTCCGGTCACCATACCCAAGCGTCAAACGAGTAAGGATCTCATCGCTACGAAGACGGACGGGGTCCACTACGGCCTGGCTACCCCAAACATGGAGGACCTACGGCTACTCTAACGAAGGGAGTGAGACGGCAGACGCTGGAATTCGCTGGATCTGTGAGTCTCGGGCTGAGCGGTTACTCGCGGGATTTTGAAGCTCGGCTCAGCGTTCATGAAGCTGCCCTGGACGGCGAGGTGAGTGGATCCTTCTGTTCTCTTGACACAAGACGGGTGAGTGTACGTGGTGAGTGTGAGCTGGGTGCAGCAGTGCTGGACCCCCCCCCCCGGGACGTTAAAGGACCTGGAGACGGGAGCCGAGGGCAAACATGGGTCGGTTTGATGTGGATTACCAGATCCCGCTGGATCTTCCCCCGGGAGGCGCGAGGATCCGGGCCGAGGCTCGCTTTGGGACATGGTCATCGATCTGAGCGCCTGCAAGCAAACGAGAGATACTCAGCTCGCGGCATCAGACACCCCGGGGGGGCCCCTGGTGTCTCTGTTTCCTAATTGTGAAGATAAACCGCCGGACTAGACGACCGCTTCTAAAAATAGACATTTGCCCCCTCCCCCCCAAAAAAGACCTGCCCGTCAATCCCTCTTTATAATTACCACCCCCGCCCTGAGCGGGGCATTTCTCCCCCAGCCTGTACCCCAGTCTCACCGGAAAGGCTGAAGCCAGACTCGTGGAGATCCCGCATGCCGCCGTGACGAGTGGTCGGCCGAGTCGGAGTGTCTGCCAGCGGGCTGCCGGATTCCTTTTTCCCAGCATGCACCACGACGGCCACGTCCCCCTGATACGGAGTGCGATCCACACATTTAAGACTTAAAATCTAAAACAAAGGAAAAAAACAGTCAGGCTTTTAATTTATCTTCATAAAATAACTCTGGTTTTGCACAAACCGAGCCGCGATGAATGAGAACAAGCGTTCCGAGCTGGGACGGAACCCGGCGGCTGGAATTATTCCGAGATCAGGAACGCTCGCCATTAAAGAGGAAACTTCGCCAGCATAGCTTTAGCATCACCCTCCTTCACCAGAACTGCCCCACCAGGGGCTCTTTACTCGTCGATCGGCATAACTGGTTTTTAGTTATTTGGGTTAAAAGTCCACCCGGTGCTCCCTCGCTGGCTCGGAACCCCCCCCCGGGGCTCCCGCACTGACTCTGTCCCCCCCCAGTGCTCCCTCGCTGGCTCGGAACCCCCCCGGTGCTCCCGCACTGACTCTGTGCCCCCCCGATGCTCCCTCGCTGGCTGGGAACCCCCCCGGTGCTCCCGCACTGACTCTGTGCCCCACCGGTGCTCCCTCGCTGGCTTGGAACCCCCCCGGTGCTCCCGCACTGACTCTGTGCCCCCCCGGTGCTCCATTGCTGGCTCGGAACCCCCCCGGTGCTCCCGCACTCACTCTGTGCCCCCCCGGTGCTCCCGCACTGACTCTGTGCCCCCCGGTGCTCCCTCGCTGGCTGCTCATTGGTGGTGGCCGTAAGCTTTTATGGGCCCCAAGCATAATCATTTAAGGGCCCTGTCCCTAAAGCATACAGGGTTAAAGACAACATGGCAGACACACTGAAGCTGTGTTATAGTACAATGCAAATACTCCGTCACCTTCTCCTTCTGGATCATCTTCTTGTACAGGAAGTCCGGGTAGGTCCTCATGGGGTAGAACTCGCCCGATCCCTCGGCGCACATAAACGCTCCGTTCTCGTAGACCACGTGGCCGCGGCTGATGGTGACGAGAGCCACGCCGTGACATCTCATGTTCTCGTACAGATTCACGTCTCCACCCTGCACCTGGGTGCCGGCCGACAGAGTCCTGGGGGGGGGATGAACACCGTCAGACACATTGTAAATACCGGCTCCTCTGTTCTTTGGGGGGGTGTTGGGTTGTTTCTTGGGGCATCTGGAACATTAACCTGGCCACATCACGCTCTCTCGCTGCTTAAAGACAGACGACTGCATCATCAGATCACCAAACGGGGTCACTTACTTGGCGGCCTCTGGGTCCCAGACCACCACGTCGGCATCAGCGCCCGGGATAATGCGCCCTTTACGGGGGTACATATTGTGAATCTTGGCTGCGTTGGAACTCGTCACCGCCACAAAGCGATTCTCGTCCATTTTCCCTCCAACCTGTGGGGAAGAGACAGCGAATTTATTATCAGAAACCCCCCACCAACTAGATAAAGAATCTCCCTTATATCCGGTACATGCGCAGAGCTAGAGGGTGGGGAGTGTTGGGATTTAACAGGACGGGGAGGGTCTGGACCTAAGAGGACAGGGGTGCTGGGAGCAAACAGGGCAATTGGGTATGGAGGACGGGGACGGAGCATGGGTTTGGAGCATGGGTTTGGAGGACGGGTATGGAGGGCGGGTATGGGGGACGGAGGATGGGGACGGAGGATGGGTATGGAGGAGGATGTGTGGAGGATGGGGATGGAGGACGGGTGTGGAGGCCGGGTATGGGGGATGGGTATGGAGGACCGGTGTGGAGGATGGGTATGGGGGATGGGGACGGAGGACCGGTGTGGAGGATGGGTATGGGGGATGGGGACGGAGGATGGGTATGGAGGACGGGTGTGAAGGACGGGTATGGAGGACGGGGACGGTGGATGGGTATGGAGGATGGGTGTGGAGGATGGGTGTGGAGGATGGGTATGGGGGATGGGGACGGAGGATGGGTATGGAGGACGGGTGTGAAGGATGGGTACGGGGGACGGGTATGGAGGCCGGGGACGGTGGATGGGTATGGAGGACGGGTGTGAAGGATGGGTACGGGGGACTGGTATGGAGGACGGGGACGGTGGATGGGTATGGAGGACCGATGTGGAGGACAGGTATGGGGGATGGGAATGGGGGATGGGTACGCACCACTCCTCTCTCCCAGATGACGCTCATGCGGTCCTGCACTCCTCCCACTCCATGGGGGATCTTGGTGAAGTCCTCCTTGCCCATGGCTTTCTGTTTGGTAGTGAAGGTTCTGTGGTCTGAGGACACCACGTTGAGCGTGTCACTGCAACGCAACAAGACGGATCCTAACCAACTGTTTACACGTGTACTCAGGAAACCGCTTACACGTGTGATTGTCAAACCGCTTACACATACAATAAGCAAGCCGCTTACACATGTAATTAGCAAACCGCTTGCGCATGTAATTGTCAAATCAAGAGAGAAGCAAAAAGAACAAAATGTTGATAAATAAGGAGAGAAAATCCTCCCCGGTTTGTGTTTCTCGGGAGCCGGTGGTCGGGGCAGACACCGGGCCGCGCCGACGGCCGCTTACTTAGCCAGAAGACTCATGAGGTAGTTGGGCGTGTTGGCGTCCAGCCGCAGCGGGGGGGCGGTGACGTAGGCTGCCGCGTGGGACCACTCCTGGTGATAGTAGTGCAGACCGTTCAGGGTGGCGTGGGCTGTTGTGGTCTCTCCGTACACGATTTTACCTGAAGGGAAAGGTTACTTCGGGTCACGTCCGGCTCCACGCCATCGGTTTTTAGTGCTTTTTCTGTCATTTATGTGGAACGCTCTGGAGCTGCAGCTTCCCTGACCGGGGGCAGTAATATCTCACCTTGCATCTTGGCCGCCGCGACGACATCACCAGCTGAAATGCTGGAGACGTTGACCAAATACAACGGACAAAAAGTCTGGGGAGGAAAAATAAAATGTTCTCACTGCAAGCCATGTGGCAGATGACACCGATACAAACAAGTTCCCCCGAGACTGGGACCAGTAACACCAGTAACCCCCCGACCACTGCAGAGTAACAGACAGTCAAACAGAGCCCGCTACACCAGCAGAGAGACAGACACTGGGGAAGAGACAGACACTGGGGAAGAGACAGACACTGGGGAAGAGACAGCCGCCAGCAGACAGACACTGGGGAAGAGACAGACAACAGCAGAGAGACAGACACTGGGGAAGAGACAGACACTGGGGAAGAGACAGACCCAGCAGACAGACAGACACTGGGGAAGAGACAGACACCAGCAGAGAGACAGACACTGGGGAAGAGACAGACACCAGCAGAGAGACAGACACTGGGGAAGAGACAGACGCCAGCAGACAAACAGACACTGGGGAAGAGACAGACACCAGCAGAGAGACAGACACTGGGGAAGAGACAGACACTGGGGAAGAGACAGACCCAGCAGACAGACAGACACTGGGGGAGAGACAGACACTGGGGAAGAGACAGACCCAGCAGACAGACAGACACTGGGGGAGAGACAGACACTGGGGAAGAGACAGCTGCCAGCAGAGAGACAGACGCTGGCAGACACCGGCCCTCACATACGCTCCCCACGAGACCTTACCCGGTTAGCGATGGTTATCGCGCGGTGCACGGCCTCTGCTTCCAGCTGTGAAAGGAGAACATGGCAATTATCAGACCGCGGTATCGCGAGACGCCGGCGCTTTTATATCAGGTGAAGCTCGGCCATGGATTTGGTTTAGCGAATGGGCCAATTATTCGGTTCCAGCTGAGTTGGGCTGAGCAGCTCGACTCGAATCTCAGTTTGACTCAACTCAGCCCGTCCTGAGCAGACACCATCGGGAAGTTTCACGCTTCCTCCCCCGAGCTCCGCGGACGAGGCGACGTACGCTCTGGGCACAGTCTACGGGCGGCAGACATTTTGGGAGAAGGTCCAATTTTTACCTCTTCGGGTCGGCTGATCTCAATCCCTTCGGGGCCGGTGATTCCGAGCTCCAGAGTCTCCTTAGCGCCCTGTGACAAGACACGTTAATGACTGGAGAACTCCGATGGGCACCTCTTATGGTCAGACTAGATGGGCCTGGTGGCCGGGGGCCAAGCCTGGCATCGATCGGGGCCGGGTGACCATCTGGAGAACTTGGGAAGCAGATGGAAAATGTTAAGCTGCCTGCAGTAAAGGTACCGAGCTCCTTACCTCGGCCACCAGGTCGCCATTCTCTGCGTGGACTCGTGCCACGGCGCCGATGTCCTTGCAGTGTCGGAAGACCTGGTAGAGCTCGTTGTCGCGCAGCATGTACTGATCCTTATAAGCCATGAACATCTGGAAGGAGTTCACGCCTTTCTCACGCACCAAGGTCTCCATCTCTGCCCTCACCTGCGGGGAGCGACAAAGAGTCACACGGAAACACAGCCTGCCCGTGGTATCCGGCGACGACCGCAAGCCTACGGGGGACGCGACGTACCTTCGGGCCCCACCAGGTGACCCCCATGTGCAGGGCGTAGTCGCAGCAAACCTTGGGGTCCGCCAGGCTGCGGCACTTCTCGTAAGCGTCCAGCAGAGAGATGTCCCTGTCGGGTAAGACGTGTCCGATGACCATGGTGGTGCCACCCATGAGGGCCGCCTGCGGGCAGATAAAACATTCAGCCGCATTCATCGGGGTCATAGGAAAGCATCACTCAACTTTAGAGAGCTCGGCCCGCAGGCTTACACTCACATGTTATGCGTGTATGTATAGCAGAGCAGCGTTCATAAACATGCACGGCCCCGTACCAAGCCTAATTCTATAACAACAACAACAACAACAACAACCACATGTTCTGTTTGTTACTAGAAAAATCAGCACAGCCCCTACGGACAGCTCCATGCTGATCCCGGACCCTATATAATGATATAAGGATCAGTAACGTTCAGCACAGCCCCTACGGACAGCTCCATGCTGACCCCTGTATATCATGGACACTTTTCCGGTATCACAGGTCAGCGTTTGGATCCATTTCGTGCCGATCTGTGGGAGAGGCGTCGCCGTGACATCACCGCATGATGTGCATTACCGTCACCGCATGATGTGCATTACCGTCACCGCATGATGTGCATTACCGTCACCGCATGATGTGCATTATCGTCACCGCATGATGTGCATTACCGTCACCGCATGATGTGCATTATCGTCACCGCATGATGTGCATTACCGTCACCGCATGATGTGCATTACCGTCACCGCATGATGTGCATTACCGTCACCGCATGATGTGCATTATCGTCACCGCATGATGTGCATTACCGTCACCGCATGATGTGCATTATCGTCACCGCATGATGTGCATTACCGTCACCGCATGATGTGCATTACCGTCACCGCATGATGTGCATTATCGTCACCGCATGATCTGCATTACCGTCACCGCATGATGTGCATTATCGTCACCGCATGATCTGCATTACCGTCACCGCATGATCTGCATTACCGTCACCGCATGATGTGCATTACCGTCACCGCATGATGTGCATTACCGTCACAGCATGATGTGCATTACCGTCACCGCATGATGTGCATTACCGTCACGAGGAGCCATGCAGCTTTTGTAGTGATGGGAGTTATTTACTAACAACATCGGGGGGGGGGGGGGGGGGGGGGTCACCAGAGGATGACATCACAGGAAATTATTATTACTTTATTATTAACCCCTTACTCTTACTCCAGCTCGGCGTTTATTGAGAATAGAAAGCGGGGGGGGGGGGGGGTTATACCCCAGCGGGGGGCATTTACAGGATATTCCGAGCCCTATGAGTATACGCGACACCGACGGCAGCCTTCGGGGGGGGGTTATACCCCCGCGGGGGGCATTTACAGGATATTCCGAGCCCTATGAGTATACGCGATCCGTCTGTCTCCGCCGCGTGACGCTGTCTGATCATCTCCGACGCTCACTCCGGAATACAAATGCCTCGTTCTCAGGACAAAGCACCGCGCTGGTCCCTCGGGAGGCCGGGGGTTACCATGGATACGGGGAAGACCCCCTGAAAGGCGCTGGTATTGGGGAAGAATAGGATGGGAGGCTCAGTGAGAGGTTACAGAGATGGGGGGGGGGTGTTCATTACCAGGAATGAAAGTAGATTGTAAGCTCTTCCGGTCCCGGTCTGTCTTAACGTAATAACATTAAAACCGGCAATAAGATTAAACATTGCTCTCCCTATCGTAACAGCGCAACGGCGTCTGCTGGCGATATATACATGTAAGGACTCTAAATCAGTCGTTGGTCTCGGGGGGGGCCCTGTGCTCTTACCTTATTACTGAACAAAACGCGTCAGGGCAGGTCTTTGGGGGCATAAATAATTCCCCTTCGCAGCTTCCAAATAGAAGAGATCTCTCCGGAGTTAATGCCCCCCCACCGTACGCTACACGGGAACCTACAGACGACCCGCGCTGCGGATACCGCATGTCTTTCACGGTCACCTCCGAGATAAAACCCGCACTGGATCCAGTCCTGAAAACTGTTGGCTTCCTACTACTTCCATTCGGAGAACGTGGTCACCACTCACGGAACCCGATTACATAAACACGTGAAAATACACTGAATGGCGTGTAATATGTACATATATATGACGACGAGCCGACCGCCTCGAAGTGATAACGGGACTGGCATCTGCAATCTGGAAAAACATTCTGATTCATAACATTTTCTGGAAACCGGCCATGATCCGGGGGTCCGCGCGCAAGCACAGCGTCCCAATAAACAAACCCAACAAAAGGCTTTGTAAACGGAACAGACTGTGATCCCAGAGAGACGGAACAGCTTGGAGCTCATTACTGATCTACACTGCAGCTGTGTGCGGGGAACATCCAACACACCAACGTGCAACAGCTATACGGCCGGAGAGTATATAATATATAATATGAGGAATATACAGGATATAACGGGTTATAAGGACGGGATTAGTTATACGGCCGGAGAGTATATAATATATAATATGAGAACTATACAGGATATAACGGGTTATAAGGACGGGATTAGTTATACGGGGGGAGAGTATATAATATATAATATGAGGAATATACAGGATATAACGGGTTATAAGGACGGGATTAGTTATACGGCCGGAGAGTATATAATATATAATATGAGGAATATACAGGATATAACGGGTTATAAGGACAGGATTAGTTATACGGGGGGAGAGTATATAATATATAATATGAGGAATATACAGGATATAACGGATTATAAACACAGGATTAGTTATACGGGGGGAGAGTATATAATATGAGGAATATACAGGGATATAAAGGATTATAAGGACGGGATTAATTATACGGCTGGAGAGTATATAATATATAATATGAGGAATATACAGGATATAACGGGTTACAAGGACGGGATTAGTTATACGGGGGGGAGAGTATATAATATATAATATGAGGAATATACAGGATATAACAGGTTATAAGGACGGGATTAGTTATACGGCCGGAGAGTATATAATATATAATATGAGGAGTATACAGGGATATAACAGGTTATACGGACTGGATTAGTTATACGGGGGGGAGAGTATATAATATATAATATGAGGAATATACAGGATATAACGGGTTATAAGGACGGGATTAGTTATACGGCCAGAGAGTATATAATATATAATATGAGGAATATACAGAGATATAACGGGTTATAAGGACGGGATTAGTTATACGGCCGGAGAGTATATAATATATAATATGAGGAATATACAGGATATAACGGGTTATAAGGAAGGGATTAGTTATACGGCCAGAGAGTATATAATATATAATATGAGGAATATACAGGATGTAACGGGTTATAAGGACGGGATTAGTTATACGGCCAGAGAGTATATAATATATAATATGAGGAATATACAGGATGTAACGGGTTATAAGGACGGGATTAGTTATACGGCCGGAGAGTATATAATATATAATATGAGGAATATACAGGATATAACGGGTTACAAGGACGGGATTAGTTATACGGGGGAGAGTATATAATATATAATATGAGGAATATACAGGATATAACGGGTTATAAGGACGGGATTAGTTATACGGGCCGGAGAGTATATAATATATAATATGAGGAATATACAGGGATATAACGGGTTATAAGGACGGGATTAGTTATACGGGCCAGAGAGTATATAATATATAATATGAGGAATATACAGAGATATAACGGGTTATAATGACGGGATTAGTTATACGGGGGGGAGAGTATATAATATATAATGTGAGGAATATACAGGGATATAACGGGTTATAAGGACGGGATTAGTTATACAGCCGGAGAGTATATAATATATAATATGAGGAGTATACAGCATATAACGGGTTATAAGGATGGGATTAGTTATACAGCCGGAGAGTATATAATGTATAATATGAGGAATATACAGGATATAACTGGTTATAAGGACAGGATTAGTTATACGGCCGGAGAGTATATAATATATAATATGAGGAATATACAGCATATAACGGGTTATAAGGACGGGATTAGTTATACGGATGGAGAGTATATAATATGAGGAATATACAGAGATGTAACAGGTTATAAGGATTGGATTAGTTATACAGGATGGAGAGTATATAATATATAATATGAGGAATATAACGGGTTATAAGGACGGGATTAGTTATACGGCCGGAGAGTATATAATATATAATATGAGGAATATACAGGATATAACGGGTTATAAGGATGGGGTTAGTTATATGGGGGGAGAGTATATAATATGAGGAATATACAGGATATAACGGGTTATAAGGACGGGATTAGTTATACGGCCGGAGAGTATATAATATATAATATGAGGAATATACAGGATATAACGGGTTATAAGGATGGGATTAGTTATACGGGCCGGAGAGTATATAATATGAGGAATATACAGAGATATAACGGGTTATAAGGACGGGATTAGTTATACGGCCGGAGAGTATATGATATATAATATGAGGAATATACAGGGATATAACGGGTTATAAGGACGGGCTTAGTTATACGGGGAGGAGAGTATATGATATATAATATGAGGAATATACAGGGATATAACGGGTTATAAGGACGGGATTAGTTATACGGCCGGAGAGTATATAATATGAGGAATATACAGGGATATAACGGGTTATAAGGACGGGCTTAGTTATACGGGGAGGAGAGTATATGATATATAATATGAGGAATATACAGGGATATAACGGGTTATAAGGACGGGATTAGTTATATGGGCCGGAGAGTATATAATATATAATATGAGGAATATACAGGGATATAACGGGTTATAAGGACGGGATTAGTTATACGGCCGGAGAGTATATAATATATAATATGAGGAATATACAGGGATATAACGGGTTATAAGGACGGGATTAGTTATACGGGGAGGAGAGTATATGATATATAATATGAGGAATATACAGGGATATAACGGGTTATAAGGACGGGATTAGTTATACGGGCCGGAGAGTATATAATATATAATATGAGGAATATACAGGGATATAACGGGTTATAAGGACGGGATTAGTTATACGGGCCAGAGAGTATATAATATATAATATGAGGAATATACAGAGATATAACGGGTTATAATGACGGGATTAGTTATACGGGGGGGAGAGTATATAATATATAATGTGAGGAATATACAGGGATATAACGGGTTATAAGGACGGGATTAGTTATACAGCCGGAGAGTATATAATATATAATATGAGGAGTATACAGCATATAACGGGTTATAAGGATGGGATTAGTTATACAGCCGGAGAGTATATAATGTATAATATGAGGAATATACAGGATATAACTGGTTATAAGGACAGGATTAGTTATACGGCCGGAGAGTATATAATATATAATATGAGGAATATACAGCATATAACGGGTTATAAGGACGGGATTAGTTATACGGATGGAGAGTATATAATATGAGGAATATACAGAGATGTAACAGGTTATAAGGATTGGATTAGTTATACAGGATGGAGAGTATATAATATATAATATGAGGAATATAACGGGTTATAAGGACGGGATTAGTTATACGGCCGGAGAGTATATAATATATAATATGAGGAATATACAGGATATAACGGGTTATAAGGATGGGGTTAGTTATATGGGGGGAGAGTATATAATATGAGGAATATACAGGATATAACGGGTTATAAGGACGGGATTAGTTATACGGCCGGAGAGTATATAATATATAATATGAGGAATATACAGGATATAACGGGTTATAAGGATGGGATTAGTTATACGGGCCGGAGAGTATATAATATGAGGAATATACAGAGATATAACGGGTTATAAGGACGGGATTAGTTATACGGCCGGAGAGTATATGATATATAATATGAGGAATATACAGGGATATAACGGGTTATAAGGACGGGCTTAGTTATACGGGGAGGAGAGTATATGATATATAATATGAGGAATATACAGGGATATAACGGGTTATAAGGACGGGATTAGTTATACGGCCGGAGAGTATATAATATGAGGAATATACAGGGATATAACGGGTTATAAGGACGGGCTTAGTTATACGGGGAGGAGAGTATATGATATATAATATGAGGAATATACAGGGATATAACGGGTTATAAGGACGGGATTAGTTATATGGGCCGGAGAGTATATAATATATAATATGAGGAATATACAGGGATATAACGGGTTATAAGGACGGGATTAGTTATACGGCCGGAGAGTATATAATATATAATATGAGGAATATACAGGGATATAACGGGTTATAAGGACGGGATTAGTTATACGGGGAGGAGAGTATATGATATATAATATGAGGAATATACAGGGATATAACGGGTTATAAGGATGGGATTAGTTATACGGCCGGAGAGTATATAATATATAATATGAGGAATATACAGGGATATAACGGGTTATAAGGACGGGATTAGTTATACGGGGAGGAGAGTATATGATATATAATATGAGGAATATACAGGGATATAACGGGTTATAAGGACGGGATTAGTTATACGGGGGGAGAGTATATAATATGAGGAATATACAGGATATAACGGGTTATAAGGACGGGATTAGTTATACGGCCGGAGAGTATATAATATATAATATGAGGAATATACAGGATATAACGGGTTATAAGGACGGGATTAGTTATACGGCCGGAGAGTATATAATATATAATATGAGGAATATACAGGGATATAACGGGTTATAAGGACGGGATTAGTTATACGGCCGGAGAGTATATAATATATAATATGAGGAATATACAGGGATATAACGGGTTATAAGGACGGGATTAGTTATACGGGCCGGAGAGTATATAATATGAGGAATATACAGAGATATAACGGGTTATAAGGACGGGATTAGTTATACGGCCGGAGAGTATATAATATATAATATGAGGAATATACAGGATATAACGGGTTATAAGGACGGGATTAGTTATACGGCCGGAGAGTATATAATATATAATATGAGGAATATACAGGATATAACGGGTTACAAGGACGGGATTAGTTATACGGGGAGGAGAGTATATGATATATAATATGAGGAATATACAGGGATATAACGGGTTATAAGGATGGGATTAGTTATACGGCCGGAGAGTATATAATATATAATATGAGGAATATACAGGGATATAACGGGTTATAAGGACGGGATTAGTTATACGGGGAGGAGAGTATATGATATATAATATGAGGAATATACAGGGATATAACGGGTTACAAGGACGGGATTAGTTATACGGGGAGGAGAGTATATGATATATAATATGAGGAATATACAGGGATATAACGGGTTATAAGGATGGGATTAGTTATAAGTCCGGAGAGTATATAATATATAATATGAGGAATATACAGGGATATAACGGGTTATAAGGACGGGATTAGTTATACGGCCGGAGAGTATATAATATATAATATGAGGAATATACAGGATATAACGGGTTACAAGGACGGGATTAGTTATACGGGGAGGAGAGTATATGATATATAATATGAGGAATATACAGGGATATAACGGGTTATAAGGATGGGATTAGTTATACGGCCGGAGAGTATATAATATATAATATGAGGAATATACAGGGATATAACGGGTTATAAGGACGGGATTAGTTATACGGGGAGGAGAGTATATGATATATAATATGAGGAATATACAGGGATATAACGGGTTATAAGGACGGGATTAGTTATACGGGGGGAGAGTATATAATATGAGGAATATACAGGATATAACGGGTTATACGGACGGAATTAGTTATACGGCCGGAGAGTATATAATATATAATATGAGGAATATACAGGATATAACGGGTTATAAGGACGGGATTAGTTATACGGCCGGAGAGTATATAATATATAATATGAGGAATATACAGAGATATAACGGGTTATAAGGACGGGATTAGTTATACGGCCGGAGAGTATATAATATATAATATGAGGAATATACAGGATATAACGGGTTATAAGGACGGGATTAGTTATACGGCCGGAGAGTATATAATATATAATATGAGGAATATACAGGATATAACGGGTTACAAGGACGGGATTAGTTATACGGGGAGGAGAGTATATGATATATAATATGAGGAATATACAGGGATATAACGGGTTATAAGGACGGGATTAGTTATACGGGCCGGAGAGTATATAATATATAATATGAGGAATATACAGGATATAACGGGTTATAAGGACAGGATTAGTTATACGGCCGGAGAGTATATAATATATAATATGAGAAATATACAGGGATATAACGGGTTATAAGGACGGGATTAGTTATACGGGGGGAGAGTATATAATATATAATATGAGGAATATACAGGATATAACGGGTTATAAGGACGGGATTAGTTATACGGATGGAGAGTATATAATATATAATATGAGGAATATACAGGATATAACGGGTTATAAGGACGGGATTAGTTATACGGCCGGAGAGTATATAATATGAGGAATATACAGGATATAACGGGTTATAAGGACGGGATTAGTTATACGGCCGGAGAGTATATAATATGAGGAATATACAGAGATATAACAGGTTATAAGGACGGGATTAGTTATACGGCCGGAGAGTATATAATATATAATATGAGGAATATACAGGATATAACGGGTTACAAGGACGGGATTAGTTATACGGGGAGGAGAGTATATGATATATAATATGAGGAATATACAGGGATATAACGGGTTATAAGGACGGGATTAGTTATACGGCCGGAGAGTATATAATATGAGGAATATACAGAGATATAACGGGTTATAAGGACGGGATTAGTTATACGGCCGGAGAGTATATAATATATAATATGAGGAATATACAGGATATAACGGGTTATAAGGACGGGATTAGTTATACGGCCGGAGAGTATATAATATATAATATGAGGAATATACAGGATATAACGGGTTACAAGGACGGGATTAGTTATACGGGGAGGAGAGTATATGATATATAATATGAGGAATATACAGGGATATAACGGGTTATAAGGATGGGATTAGTTATACGGCCGGAGAGTATATAATATATAATATGAGGAATATACAGGGATATAACGGGTTATAAGGACGGGATTAGTTATACGGGGAGGAGAGTATATGATATATAATATGAGGAATATACAGGGATATAACGGGTTACAAGGACGGGATTAGTTATACGGGGAGGAGAGTATATGATATATAATATGAGGAATATACAGGGATATAACGGGTTATAAGGATGGGATTAGTTATACGTCCGGAGAGTATATAATATATAATATGAGGAATATACAGGGATATAACGGGTTATAAGGACGGGATTAGTTATACGGCCGGAGAGTATATAATATATAATATGAGGAATATACAGGATATAACGGGTTACAAGGACGGGATTAGTTATACGGGGAGGAGAGTATATGATATATAATATGAGGAATATACAGGGATATAACGGGTTATAAGGATGGGATTAGTTATACGGCCGGAGAGTATATAATATATAATATGAGGAATATACAGGGATATAACGGGTTATAAGGACGGGATTAGTTATACGGGGAGGAGAGTATATGATATATAATATGAGGAATATACAGGGATATAACGGGTTATAAGGACGGGATTAGTTATACGGGGGGAGAGTATATAATATGAGGAATATACAGGATATAACGGGTTATACGGACGGGATTAGTTATACGGCCGGAGAGTATATAATATATAATATGAGGAATATACAGGATATAACGGGTTATAAGGACGGGATTAGTTATACGGCCGGAGAGTATATAATATATAATATGAGGAATATACAGAGATATAACGGGTTATAAGGACGGGATTAGTTATACGGCCGGAGAGTATATAATATATAATATGAGGAATATACAGGATATAACGGGTTATAAGGACGGGATTAGTTATACGGCCGGAGAGTATATAATATATAATATGAGGAATATACAGGATATAACGGGTTACAAGGACGGGATTAGTTATACGGGGAGGAGAGTATATGATATATAATATGAGGAATATACAGGGATATAACGGGTTATAAGGACGGGATTAGTTATACGGGCCGGAGAGTATATAATATATAATATGAGGAATATACAGGATATAACGGGTTATAAGGACAGGATTAGTTATACGGCCGGAGAGTATATAATATATAATATGAGAAATATACAGGGATATAACGGGTTATAAGGACGGGATTAGTTATACGGGGGGAGAGTATATAATATATAATATGAGGAATATACAGGATATAACGGGTTATAAGGACGGGATTAGTTATACGGATGGAGAGTATATAATATATAATATGAGGAATATACAGGATATAACGGGTTATAAGGACGGGATTAGTTATACGGCCGGAGAGTATATAATATGAGGAATATACAGGATATAACGGGTTATAAGGACGGGATTAGTTATACGGCCGGAGAGTATATAATATGAGGAATATACAGAGATATAACAGGTTATAAGGACGGGATTAGTTATACGGCCGGAGAGTATATAATATATAATATGAGGAATATACAGGATATAACGGGTTACAAGGACGGGATTAGTTATACGGGGAGGAGAGTATATGATATATAATATGAGGAATATACAGGGATATAACGGGTTATAAGGACGGGATTAGTTATACGGCCGGAGAGTATATAATATGAGGAATATACAGAGATATAACGGGTTATAAGGACGGGATTAGTTATACGGCCGGAGAGTATATAATATATAATATGAGGAATATACAGGATATAACGGGTTATAAGGACGGGATTAGTTATACGGCCGGAGAGTATATAATATATAATATGAGGAATATACAGGATATAACGGGTTACAAGGACGGGATTAGTTATACGGGGAGGAGAGTATATGATATATAATATGAGGAATATACAGGGATATAACGGGTTATAAGGATGGGATTAGTTATACGGCCGGAGAGTATATAATATATAATATGAGGAATATACAGGGATATAACGGGTTATAAGGACGGGATTAGTTATACGGGGAGGAGAGTATATGATATATAATATGAGGAATATACAGGGATATAACGGGTTACAAGGACGGGATTAGTTATACGGGGAGGAGAGTATATGATATATAATATGAGGAATATACAGGGATATAACGGGTTATAAGGATGGGATTAGTTATACGTCCGGAGAGTATATAATATATAATATGAGGAATATACAGGGATATAACGGGTTATAAGGACGGGATTAGTTATACGGCCGGAGAGTATATAATATATAATATGAGGAATATACAGGATATAACGGGTTACAAGGACGGGATTAGTTATACGGGGAGGAGAGTATATGATATATAATATGAGGAATATACAGGGATATAACGGGTTATAAGGATGGGATTAGTTATACGGCCGGAGAGTATATAATATATAATATGAGGAATATACAGGGATATAACGGGTTATAAGGACGGGATTAGTTATACGGGGAGGAGAGTATATGATATATAATATGAGGAATATACAGGGATATAACGGGTTATAAGGACGGGATTAGTTATACGGGGGGAGAGTATATAATATGAGGAATATACAGGATATAACGGGTTATACGGACGGGATTAGTTATACGGCCGGAGAGTATATAATATATAATATGAGGAATATACAGGATATAACGGGTTATAAGGACGGGATTAGTTATACGGCCGGAGAGTATATAATATATAATATGAGGAATATACAGAGATATAACGGGTTATAAGGACGGGATTAGTTATACGGCCGGAGAGTATATAATATATAATATGAGGAATATACAGGATATAACGGGTTACAAGGACGGGATTAGTTATACGGCCGGAGAGTATATAATATATAATATGAGGAATATACAGGATATAACGGGTTACAAGGACGGGATTAGTTATACGGGGAGGAGAGTATATGATATATAATATGAGGAATATACAGGGATATAACGGGTTATAAGGACGGGATTAGTTATACGGGCCGGAGAGTATATAATATATAATATGAGGAATATACAGGATATAACGGGTTATAAGGACAGGATTAGTTATACGGCCGGAGAGTATATAATATATAATATGAGGAATATACAGGGATATAACGGGTTATAAGGACGGGATTAGTTATACGGGGGGAGAGTATATAATATATAATATGAGGAATATACAGGATATAACGGGTTATAAGGACGGGATTAGTTATACGGATGGAGAGTATATAATATATAATATGAGGAATATACAGGATATAACGGGTTATAAGGACGGGATTAGTTATACGGCCGGAGAGTATATAATATGAGGAATATACAGGATATAACGGGTTATAAGGACGGGATTAGTTATACGGGGGGAGAGTATATAATATATAATATGAGGAATATACAGGGATATAACGGGTTATAAAGACGGGATTAATTATACGGCCGGAGAGTGTATAATATATAATATGAGGAATATACAGGATATAACGGGTTATAAGGACGGGATTAGTTATATGGGCCGGAGAGTATATAATATACGATATGAGGAATATACAGGGATATCACAGGTTATAAGGACGGGATTAGTTATACGGCCGGAGAGTATATAATATATAATATGAGGAATATACAGGATATAACGGGTTATAAGGACGGGATTAGTTATATGGGCCGGAGAGTATATAATATATAATATGAGGAATATACAGGATATAACGGGTTATAAGGACAGGATTAGTTATACGGCCGGAGAGTATATAATATATAATATGAGGAATATACAGGATATAACGGGTTATAAGGATGGGATTAGTTATACGGCCGGAGAGTATATAATATATAATATGAGGAATATACAGGGATATAACGGGTTCTAAAGACGGGATTAGTTATACGGCCGGAGAGTATATAATATATAATATGAGGAATATACAGGGATATAACGGGTTATAAGGACGGGATTAGTTATACGGGGGGAGAGTATATAATATATAATATGAGGAATATACAGGGATATAACGGGTTATAAAGATGGGATTAGTTATACGGCCGGAGAGTGTATAATATATAATATGAGGAATATACAGGATATAACGGGTTATAAGGACGGGATTAGTTATATGGGCCGGAGAGTATATAATATATGATATGAGGAATATACAGGGATATCACAGGTTATAAGGACGGGATTAGTTATACGGCCGGAGAGTATATAATATATAATATGAGGAATATACAGGATATAACGGGTTATAAGGACGGGATTAGTTATAAGGCCGGAGAGTATATAATATATAATATGAGGAATATACAGGATATAACGGGTTATAAGGACGGGATTAGTTATATGGGCCGGAGAGTATATAATATACAATATGAGGAATATACAGGATATAACGGGTTATAAGGACAGGATTAGTTATACGGCCGGAGAGTATATAATATATAATATGAGGAATATACAGGATATAACGGGTTATAAGGACGGGATTAGTTATACGGCCGGAGAGTATATAATATATAATATGAGGAATATACAGGGATATAACGGGTTATAAGGACGGGATTAGTTATACGGCCGGAGAGTATATAATATATAATATGAGGAATATACAGGGATATAACGGGTTATAAGGACGGGATTAGTTATATGGGCCGGAGAGTATATAATATATAATATGAGGAATATACAGGGATATAACGGGTTATAAGGACGGGATTAGTTATACGGGGGGAGAGTATATAATATGAGGAATATACAGGATATAACGGGTTATAAGGACGGGATTAGTTATACGGCCGGAGAGTATATAATATATAATATGAGGAATATACAGGGATATAACGGGTTATAAGGACGGGATTAGTTATACGGGGGGAGAGTATATAATATATAATATGAGGAATATACAGGGATATAACGGGTTATAAAGACGGGATTAGTTATACGGCCGGAGAGTGTATAATATATAATATGAGGAATATACAGGATATAACGGGTTATAAGGACGGGATTAGTTATACGGCCGGAGAGTATATAATATATGATATGAGGAATATACAGGGATATCACAGGTTATAAGGACGGGATTAGTTATACGGCCGGAGAGTATATAATATATAATATGAGGAATATACAGGATATAACGGGTTATAAGGACGGGATTAGTTATACGGCCGGAGAGTGTATAATATATAATATGAGGAATATACAGGATATAACGGGTTATAAGGACGGGATTAGTTATATGGGCCGGAGAGTATATAATATATAATATGAGGAATATACAGGATATAACGGGTTATAAGGACGGGATTAGTTATACGGGGGGAGAGTATATAATATATAATATGAGGAATATACAGGGATATAACGGGTTATAAGGATGGGATTAGTTATACGGCCGGAGAGTATATAATATATAATATGAGGAATATACAGGGATATAACGGGTTATAAGGACGGGATTAGTTATATGGCCGGAGAGTATATAATATGAGGAATATACAGGATATAACGGGTTATAAGGACGGGATTAGTTATACGGCCGGAGAGTATATAATATATAATATGAGGAATATACAGGGATATAACGGGTTATAAGGACGGGATTAGTTATACGGCCGGAGAGTATATAATATATGATATGAGGAATATACAGGGATATAACGGGTTATAAGGACGGGATTAGTTATACGGCCGGAGAGTATATAATATATGATATGAGGAATATACAGGGATATCACAGGTTATAAGGACGGGATTAGTTAGTTTGTTGATCCAGTGAGAAATCAGACACCCTTTCGGAGTCAGGAAGGCAGTTTTCCCGTTTTCAGGGCTGTACGATATACACAGATACTTCATCTATTAGGTAGACAAATTAGTTATATTTATATAATATAGGCACCTGCATGTCCTAGACAGGCTCTGTAGGTAGATGTATGTGACAGATATATTTGTACATATAAAAGTGGGGTCCCTCTCCTCTCCCGCTGGGAGGTCTCACCTTGGTCCCATTGTAGAAGTCGTCCATGCAAGTGGCATTCATGAAGGTCTCGTGGAAGTGGGTGCTGGTGTCTATGCCCCCAGGGATTACGAGTTTGCCCGTGGCGTCGATCACCTTTGCCCCACCAGGGATCATCAGCTCCCTCCCCACCTGCTGGATGATGCCGTTCTCGATGTAAACGTCGGCTTCCTGCGTGCAGTCGTCATTCACCACCTTCCCGCCCTTAATGAGGATCCGGACGCTGGCTGCGTTGGCGTGCATGGCTGTCGGAAGAGACGACACATGCGGGATGTTATTGGAGATCCCGAAATACACTTAATGCATTAATCAGACCTCACGCCACATACCATAAGGGAGGTAACAGCGCTAATGAAGGAAGACGAGCCGCGTTAAAACCAAACTGGGATTGTTTGTTATGGAAAAAAGGGCCCCTGGGGGCCAATGTCAATGTCCCCCGGACGCCATTTAATACTTTATTTGTATTATAATTATTAAGCAGTGACTCTGAAATGTGTCTTTTTGGGGGTCTGTCACCAAACACGTAACCGGTCACCAGACACCAGGACAGAGCCCCCAAGGTGGCGGTTCATAGGCCCCTGGCCGGCTCCTAGCTCAGCCTCTGCGGACAGCGGGTAGAAGGACATCAGATCTGGGAGTCAGACCCAAAGCCAAGTACCAGACCACTGACCGCGAGCAGCCGGTGCCCTGGGCGAAGCTGGTTGGGACAGATATTACTGGGATGGATGTAGACGGAATGATTGGTTTAGGATGGAACGGTCCTTTGAAGCCATAATATAGATATAGGGGTCCCGGCCTTTGAACCGATGAGAGGTTTATGAGAAGTCGGTCCGAGCGACGCGATCCATCTGCACAAAGAACAGGCGGAAACCACACGGCGCTTCAATGCTGACCGCGCAGAAGGGGCCATCAGACCGCTCAACCGAGACGGGCGACCTGCCAGCAGCCGCCTAGAAGCTTCGAGGAGTGAAAGGGAGACAGCGCCCATCGGGGGATACGTCCCGCGCGCCAACTACTGCCTGCCTGAAAACGGCCCACACATCACATCGCTCCGGATGTCTGACCTTCTCTACATGATTGAGAATTCATCAGCTCCTGAGACACCTCTATTCAAGCAGGGATTCCAGTTGTGATACAGCAGAGAGAAAAAGCACCCATTGGAGTGATCAGGTATCATTAAACCAGAGGAGAATATGAAGGGATCAGCTCCAGACCATGTGACCCACAAGAATCTGCCCCTTCACCCCGAGACTAAGGGTAAAAACCCTGAGAATTGGCCCATTCAGACCATGAGACTCAAAGTCACCCCGACACTTCACAGTTACGCAAAGCACCTGAGCCATCCCACTCCCTCTGTACAGGCCGAGTGTCATGGGAGTTAGGGCCCCCACACCCATTTTCTAGATTCTGGAGGATATATATATATATATCGGGTGTGTTATATATATCACACACATTACAGATCAAACAGACATTATGGATTTACTGCCAGGCTCCAGACGGGGGCTGCATTACAGCATCAGCTCCCGCCGGCCGGCAGCCATCGCTCCGGCAACACAGCGAGCGATGCAGGAAACGCCGGGCGACTGCAGCCTTCTGCTCCGGCACAGAATGAGGAGCCGCGGGGGGCCGGGGGAAGGTTTCTCACACCCTCCGATCACCAGAGACAGATGAGGTTATCTCAGTGACTCGGCCGTGGCATCTTATATCCCCCCCCCCCGGGGTAAGACCGGGCGCCTCACGCCAAGGTGTGGTAACCCGAGCGTGTATGCGCCAGACGCCCCCAATAACGTCACCGCTGACGATTTCCACGAGAAGAGAAAGCACTGGCACATTTGGGTGGAAAAGCAGGCTCGTCCATTCCGGCACCCAAAGGGCCCCGGTCTACAACTCCCATAATCCCCAGCCATGGAAGCTACTGTCTTAGGCATTAGTGTACATCAGAGGAATTCATTATTCTGTGACTAGGAGTGGCCGCTTCTCAAAGATGGTACAAAAACCAGGGGCCTTTAAATGCCCGAAATCCAGCCGGGCAGAGACATTACGTTTATTTATAAAGCGCCGGCAGAGACGGGGAATGAAGGACATTCCCACGGATATTTTGTTAATTCCTGCCACGTCTGATTCATTCACTGACGGGTGACAGGAAATTGTGCCCTGGGTTGGGCTGGGGGCGCAATGGGCAGCAGGTGTGATGGGCTGGGGGCGCGATGGGCTGGGGGAGCGATGGGCTAGAGATGTGATGAGCTGGGGGCGCGATGGGCTGGAGGTGCGATGGGCTAGAGATGTGATGAGCTGGGGGCGCGATGGGCTGGAGGTGTCATGGGCTGGGGGCGCGATGGGCACAGGTTACCTGGTCCGGTAACCGGACGCACGGTGTGTCTCTCAGCACAGCGCATGCACAGAGTCAGCTACCCAGATGCCTTCTCCCCAAAAACATGAAAGTACAATCTTCATTAGTGGCAAAGCTGGAGTCCATCCAGCGTCGGCACCTCCCGGCTGTTACTCGTCCTCTCCCCCCTATCACCTCTCTACCCGGTGCTTCTCCTGCATGCCACTCCTAGATTGTCAGCTTGCCAGACCAGCCCCGTTTGCTATCTGTACAGCACTGTATGATTAGATAAATCACATAACGACGTTTGTGGTGTTAGTGAACCCTGTGGTGAAGGGGGCTGGCTGAGTGTTATATGAGTTGCAGTTAATATGCTACCGATAGCGAGTTGGCTTATGGCTCTTCCCGTAAACTCTCTAATATCCGCGCAGTATTATTACCGCAAAAACCCGTCCAATCCCTGAGCCCAGTGGCGGCGCTCCCGTTACCGGCAGGGCACAGAACCCGCTCGCCTCCCGTTAGGAGCCTCTCTGCGGGGTGACGTTTCGGGATTCCAGCTGCAAAAGAGTGAACCCCAATCCCGTGTCTCATTCCCAGACACCAAGCCGCGCGGGGAGCGAGACGCCGGAATCATCGGACTTTCTCACGCTCCCATCGCCAGAAATAGGCGGAATGATGGAAAAAATAGTGCTGCAGAGGAGTTTATTCTGGAAAACATCAGGTGAGGGGCGAGACTGTGCCAGACACTAATAATATTTCACGCACGGCCCCCGGGAATCACTCCTCGCTATTATTAAACCAAAAGGTCCTTAGAGAGGGGACAAGGACCGGGGGGGATACGATGAGCCGCATTACTGAAGTCTCCTTAACTCCATTTAATGCCAACCACGTCCCAAAAGGGACCGCGCCGCCTCGCCGTGTCCCAAAAGGGACCGCGCCGCCTCGCCGTGTCCCAAAAGGGACCGCGCCGCCTCGCCGTGTCCCAAAAGGGACCGCGCCGCCTCGCTGTGTCCCAAAAAGAGACCTCGCCGTGTCCCAAAAAGAGGAGACCGCGACCCCTCGCCGTGTCCAAAAAAGAGACAGCGCCGCCTCGCTGTGTCCCAAAAAGAGACAGCGCCGCCTCACCGTGTCCCAAAAAGAGACAGCGCCGCCTCGCTGTGTCCCAAAAAGAGACCTCGCCGTGTCCCAAAAAGAGACCTCGCCGTGTCCCAAAAAGAGACCTCACCGTGTCCCAAAAGGGACTGCGCCGCCTCGCCGTGTCCCAAAAAGAGACAGCGCCGCCTCGCTGTGTCCCAAAAAGAGGAGACCGCGACCCCTCGCCGTGTCCCAAAAAAAGACCGCGTCGTCTCGCTGTGTCCAAAAAGGGACCGCGCCGCCTCGCCGTGTCCCAAAAAGAGACCGCGCCGCCTCGCCGTGTCCCAAAAAGAGACCTCGCCGCCTCGCCGTGTCCCAAAAAGAGACCTTGCCGTATCCCAAAAAGAGGAGACCGCCCAGCCTCGCCGTGTCCCAAAAAGAGGAGACCGCGACCCCTCGCTGTGTCCCAAAAAGAGGAGACCGCGACCCCTCGCCGTGTCCCAAAAAGAGACCGCAACCCCTCGCCGTGTCCCAAAAAGAGGAGACCGCGCCGCCTCGCCGTGTCCCAAAAAGAGACCGCGACCCCTCGCCGTGTCCCAAAAAGAGACCGCGACCCCTCGCCGTGTTCCAAAAGGAGACAGCGACCCCTCGCCGTGTCCCAAAAAGAAACCGCGACCCCTCGCCGTGTCCCAAAAAGAGACCGCGACGCCTCGCTGTGTCCCAAAAAGAGACTGCGACCCCTCGCCGCGTCCCAAAAAGAGACAGCATCGCCTAGCTGTGTCCCAAAAAGAGACCCCGTCACCTGGCCGTGTCCCAAAAAGAGACAGCGCCGCCTCGCTGTGTCCCAAAAAGAGACCTCGCCGTGTCCCAAAAAGAGACCTCGCCGTGTCCCAAAAAGAGACCTCACCGTGTCCCAAAAGGGACTGCGCCGCCTCGCCGTGTCCCAAAAAGAGACAGCGCCGCCTCGCTGTGTCCCAAAAAGAGGAGACCGCGACCCCTCGCCGTGTCCCAAAAAAAGACCGCGTCGTCTCGCTGTGTCCAAAAAGGGACCGCGCCGCCTCGCCGTGTCCCAAAAAGAGACCGCGCCGCCTCGCCGTGTCCCAAAAAGAGACCTCGCCGCCTCGCCGTGTCCCAAAAAGAGACCTTGCCGTATCCCAAAAAGAGGAGACCGCCCAGCCTCGCCGTGTCCCAAAAAGAGGAGACCGCGACCCCTCGCTGTGTCCCAAAAAGAGGAGACCGCGACCCCTCGCCGTGTCCCAAAAAGAGACCGCAACCCCTCGCCGTGTCCCAAAAAGAGGAGACCGCGCCGCCTCGCCGTGTCCCAAAAAGAGACCGCGACCCCTCGCCGTGTCCCAAAAAGAGACCGCGACCCCTCGCCGTGTCCCAAAAGGAGACAGCGACCCCTCGCCGTGTCCCAAAAAGAAACCGCGACCCCTCGCCGTGTCCCAAAAAGAGACCGCGACGCCTCGCTGTGTCCCAAAAAGAGACCGCGACGCCTCATTGTGTCCCAAAAAGAGACTGCAACCCCTCGCCGCGTCCCAAAAAGAGACAGCATCGCCTAGCTGTGTCCCAAAAAGAGACCCCGTCACCTGGCCGTGTCCCAAAAAGAGACCGCGTCGCCTCGCTATGTCCCAAAAGCGCTCCCATTTAAGTAGCCCAGACTGTTACCGTGTACATGACCGCGTCAGAGCCGGACGGCTTTCACTTGTAGGACAGCAGTGCCGCCTGGGGTTGATGAGAGTTGCATTTCCTCCAGCATGTCGCTGATCTAGCGATGATGTCATAGCTCTCCGCCGCAGCTTCTCCAGGGTGGGGTGGGGTGGGTGCGATGCCAGCCGGGGTATTCTGCCGCCTGTCACAGACTGGCTGCGCAGTGACGGGGCCCCATCTGACGAGGCTGAGGGCCACTAAGCACTCACAGCAGGCAGATTCCGGGCTCCTCTGGCCTGGCGTGTGTCACGTATGAACGTGTCCCAGCCGTGCGGAAGCAGCTGCTCTGTTGTATTCTGGGGCCCCACAATCCGCCACTCCTTTCTCAACAAAGAATAGCCACCCGGCTGTGCCGGATTGGCGGCCCCCTCCCACCCGTCCATTATCACAGGCCTCTCAGCGCACGGGCCGAGGGGGCTTTCACAATTACCCCCCACAGCTGACCTCTGGCACAACAAGAGGGGTTACTGTCAGGATCCAGAACGCCCGGCGGGCACCATCCCCGGGCACCTGCACCCCACCAATGCTCCCGGTGCAGTATAGCAAGGGTTAATTCTATTATTATCATAGCTGAGCACTGAATGGGTTAATGCCTCTTTACATCACCTAGAAGAGCATTTCATGGCACACAGGAGGCATGGGAAGGGCTAATGCATGCGACTGGTACAGCACACACAGGGTTAATTACTATATAAGCAGGTGGTTCATTCCTGCTAGGGATGGCAGAGGGTTAATTCAGTCGACTCCCATTGCAGCACTCAAAGGGTTAACACCTTTCTCTAACAATCCATTAAGTGGGTTCACGTTAGCCCCAGCAGGGAATGGGTTAATGCCAGTCTCCAGACAGGCAATGAATGGGTTAATGAAATGCTCCCACTCCATCAAAACAATGAATGGGTTAAAGCTAGCCCGCATCCCAATGGTGAATGGGCTAACGTCAGCCCCAGCAATGAATGGGTTAATGTCAACCTGCAGCCGAGCAATGACTGCCAATGCCACTCGCAGCAATTAATAGGTTAACGCCAGCCCGAATCCCAGTGAACGGCCCTGCGGTGTGCGGGTGTGAGTGGCCCGGGGCCCCTACCTGCTCGGTGCTGGCTGTGGCGCGGCTCCTGCAGCTTTGGCAAAGGATGGGCCGGGTTGGGCAACCACACACTCCTCTCACACAAGCCTGACACAGCGGAGACACAGGGAGGCGGGACTAACAGCGAGAGCGGCGGTGGAGCTGACCAACCAGCAGCGGGCACAACGCTTAGCAGGCTAGATAGACTGCACAGTGAGCGTTCTCATTGGTCTAAACGATATGTAGTTCTGGTCTTTCTCTTCTCTGGGTCGATGGGCTGTGACAGAACTACATTCCCCGGCGTGCACAGCGCGTGGTAGTCTCCCGAGGCTAGGGCTCCCTGAGGGGCGTGGTTATCCCGCGGTTACCATAGAGATTGTGGTACCTGACAATGACTGAGGCCATGTGCGTACAGCTGCGCCCAGGGGACCTGCCTCAGATACCCCGAGCACTGGGGCAAAAGGGACAAACAGCAAGCCTCTAATAATACTACTACTACTAAAAATAACATTGCACCCAGGGACCTGCCTCAGGTACCCCGAGGACCAGGGCAGATAGCTGGCCTATAATAACACTGCACCCAGGAAGCCTGCCTCAGATGCTCCGGGCGCTGGGGCGAAAGGGGCAAAGGGCCTAAAATACTACTAAAAATAACACTGCACCCAGGGAGCCTGCCTCATATAGCCCCGGGGCAGATAGTTGGCCTATAATAACACACTGCACCCAGGGAGCCTGCCTCAGATACCCCCGTGGACTGGAGCAGCATGGCAGGGACTGACTGCAGGCCTATAATACAAATAAAACTGCACCTGGTAAACCCGCCTCACATAAACCCGGAGCCGGCAGGCCTACTGCCCCTAATAGCATTGTACCCGGTCTGCAATGTACCGCTGGGGCAGAAGAGGGGTACAGAGACAACAGCCAATGATGAATGAACCCTGGGGACCTTCGTGAACAACCACTGGTGCTGAGGTAGAAGCTGCAGCCGTTTTGGATAGAGCCCTGGGGTGTGTAGCAGGGCCTCTCACAGCCACGCTGGCAATTTACTTGAAAAACATTAACTTTTACTTAAACTTTTATTTCTAAATAAATAGCGTTTTTCCGGATGCCGCGTATGCAGGTGACGGCCCCGTTCTGCCTTTAGGGTAACCGCACAGCCTGTATTGGATGCGATAATCAGCAGCCGTTACTGTTATAGGAATCTTTTATTTTTATAGCACCGACAGCTGCCGCAGTGATGTACAATTTGCAGGTGCACGTCGCAGCAACCCTTAACATACACAAAGGGTGGAGGGTCCTGGAGCTCAAAGCCCACCCAAACAGTGACTTTATATCCTGTGCCGGTCCCAACCGTCACCTGCTCCGTGACTCGGTGCCCTCTGCCGTACCCAACCGTCACCTGCTCCGTGACTCGGTGTCCTGTGCCGGTCCCAACCGTCACCCGCTCTGTGACTTGGTGTCCTCTGCCGGTCCCAAACGTCACCTGCTCAGGGACTCAGTGTCCTGTGCCGGTCCCAACCGTCACCCGCTCTGTGACTTGGTGTCCTCTGCCGGTCCCAAACGTCACCTGCTCAGGGACTCGGTGTCCTGTGCCGGTCCCAACCGTCACCCGCTCTGTGACTCTGTGTCCTTTGCCGTACCCAAACGTCACCTGCTCAGGGACTCGGTGTCCTGTGCCGGTCCCAACCGTCACCTGCTCTATGACTTGGTGTCATGTGCCGGTCCCATCCATCACCTGCTCCGTGACACTGTGTCCTGTGCTGGTCCTAATTAAAAAGCTTTCAGATCTACTGGACAGAAATCCAAAGGAATCCCTTCCCTGACTCCTAACTTGAGATCCTGCACTCACTTACCGGAGACAATGAATGGCTGTTATTTGGCACAGAGCAGGTACTCTCTGGCGAGGCAGGTAGGCAGCTTCTTGGCCTCTACGCTTCCACTTGTTTGAAATAAACTTCCCTCCTGTGTAAAATCCCATTATGTATTTAAATGGCTCCCTGCCATTGCCATCTTCTCTTTCCCCCCTGTCTCACTCACATCCCCTTTCTCTCTTCTCTCCCCATCTCTCATTCCCATCTCTTCTCTCCCCATCTCTCATTCCCATCCCCATCTCTCATTCCTATCCCCTTTCTCTCTGCCCCATCTCCACTCCTATACTCTCTCTTCTCTCCCCCACGCCGGGGGGACGCCCTCAGTCTTTCCCGATAATTTTTATCCTGAAAACTGTTATCCATTTTAGTCGCCCTCCTCTGAACTCTCTACGGAATGTAAATATCCTTCTGTAGATGGGGTCTCCAGACCTGTACCCACTACTCTAGGTGAAGCCTGACCAGAGATCTGTAAAGGGGCAGAACCCCCTCCCTCTTCCTGCTACTAATGCCCCTCGCTTTACATCCAGCACCTTGCTTGCATTCTTTGTTGCTTGAAAATTGCTGTTTTTTTGGAACGTGATAACCACTACACTACAGAAATGTTATTTTGGATGCTGGTAACCGTCATCTGTAAGAACAGAAATATGGTTCAAAATGAGCTTGAGCAACAATAAGGGGGCATCTTTGGTGCCTCTGAAATATCAGGCAACATGGAGAATTCAATCTCTTCCTCTGAAATAACCGTAAACCTAGAATTTGTTTAAATCGATCGCAGAATCGACAGACTAACCTTGGCCTCGACGTACCAAACCTCAAAATTTACAACAAAGCGGCCCTTATGAGCATACCTGGGAACTCTCTGGGTTTCAGCGCCGCTTCTCCGGGTTGCAGGAGCGGGGTTTTGACACACCCTGCTCCCCACCCATTTTTCCTTTAAATGGGGGTGTTTCCTGCTAACGTCGGTGGAAACGCCCCCAACGTCAGTAGGAATGGCCCCAACATCACTGGGAATTCCCATCGACATCGCGAGACCGCCCACTGATGGCACAGGACAGCCCACTGACGTCAGTAGGCAGTCCTGGCCGCGTCCCGCAAATGGTAGGCTCCATGTAGCCGGAGCCCAGAAGTTCCCAGGTATGCTTATGCGATTGCAACATGGCCTGCAATGACAATACACCCCACACCTCACCTTTGTTGATAACCCCCGGTTCCAGAATGGGAGACAGGGGGTCCCTGGAAGATTTCAGGACTTACCGACTTTCCTAAGCGGGCCATGAAACAGAGATCCCAGGGTGAGGATGCCATGGTTCGTCTATCTGCAAGCACAAACTGTGTTGCTGACATGCATAAACTAAGCACAAACTTCCTGAGCATAAACTGTGTTGCTGACATGCCTCGATATCGATGCATGTCAGCAACACTACCCCCCTACCCCGATCGCCTTGTGATTGCTCCGAAGAGCAACCACAAGTGCCATCCTGTAAATGACGTTGCCGTCATTCACAGGATGGCATTAACAATAAAAAACTGAATGAGTTCACAGAGGGTCTATCCAGACCTTCTTGAGAACTCTCGAGCTCCTCCTGCAGGTTGGATGCAGGTACTGCATCCAACCATGCAAGGTCAATGGAGCCGAGCTCACTAATGAGAGTGAATAGTAAAAAAAAACATTATTGTTCAAAAATGTAAAAAAAATTTTTAAAAAAATATGGTAATATGTAAAAATCCCCACTGTCACCAAAAAAAAAAAGTTTTTAATAAGCAAGTCCTAAAATTCTTTATCTTTACAAAAATTCCAGCATGGAAAGAGTTAAAATATTGGCATTACAAATGGCCATAGGGTGTCTCGTATTAAAAAATGCATGAGTGGATGGGGTAAATTGAATTGGCCGGGTTCAAAGATGTCCAAAATATAGGACATGGGGGCAGTAGGATCAGATGTCTAAATGGCATAAAAATACACACCTCACAAAGGTGGCCTTTTGCCTCCCAAATTACGCAACAAACTCATGCATGGGGGGTATCACTGCGCTCAGGAGGTGTTACTGAACACATATTGGGGTGTTGTTTGACACGGAAATATACCAGGAGCGAAAAATTTATACCTGAAGTACAACGTGTGTGAAAAAAAAAATGTACTACCATAAAGTTTCACAAAGGCTGGTGGTAAAATTAGTGCATGGAAAGGGTTAAAATACCAGCATTTCAAATACATTGGGGTGTCTAGTTTTTTAAAATATATGACTTGATGGGGTAAATTGCATTGGCCGGCTTCACAGATACCCGAAATGGCACATGGGGAGAAGAGTTACCAGATCTACCAGAGCTACTTGTACTTATTGCTCCATAACGTGCACAAAAAAACATAAACTCAGGACAAATAGTAGAATCTTTTTAGCAGGTTTTTTCATTCGTTTTTGCAGATGAGTAAAAGTTTTTTGTTTAAAAAGTGAGAAAGAAGTAATTTTTTAACAAAAAATCCCCATATTTTATCATTTTTTTATAGTAAATTAGATGATATGATAAAATTAATGGTATCTAAAGAAAGCCCTGTTTGTCCTGAAAAAAACAATATATAATATGTGTGGGAGCACAAAATGAGAGAGAAGAAAATCACAGCTAAACTGTAACACTGAAAAACGTTAAAAGAGCCATTGTCCCGCAATATACTGCGAGTAAGAACCCCTATTGTCCTTAAGGGGTTAATGTTAACTTTATTTTGGGTTTGTTACATCACAAATATTGAACTGCTTGGGTGAACACCACAAGACTTGGTTCTATGGGCATTGATGTTCGGATAACAGTAATGAGATTTGGACCTGTATACATTGATGTTCATGGTCTCTTGGATAATGTAGCATGTATGTCATCAGCTTCATGGTGCTGTCGTTCCACCCTCCTTGCTGCATGAAATAATTAAAAAATACATATAAAGTATAATAAAAATAAAAATATCTGGCTAAAGTTTGTTGCCAGACTTTGACCATAATCATTAAAAGTGTAAAAGTTTTAGCTTTTTACATGTTTTCTTACAGTAATTATGTATATTTGTGGCTAAATTGTGTTTTTCTACAATTCGGGGGTTCCTGAAGCCCTCGTAGGTATTTTTAAAATGTTAAAAAAAAACTGGTGGCAGGGAGTAGTTTTTGTGTGGTGGGGCTGAGGGCTGGTTGCTGTTAACCCTTTGGAGGATTGTGGTTACCTCAATCCCTTATCAAGTTGATGAAAGGAAGTCCTCCCGGTGGCTTGTCTGCTCCGACGAGAAGCGCTGGTTTTGTGAGACCTTTGACCTTGTAAATGCTGACTACGTGTACAGAAAGCAAAATCCATTTTGTTTTTGACCTGAAAACCTAAATTCGAACTCTTTTGCCATTTAACATTTGGAGCAATTTAATGCTAATGTTTTCAATGAGTGAGGTCCCTGTCACCTTCTTAAAGGTGCGCTACGCCAGAAGATAGACACATCCAGTTACATGCTATGGAGCTGAATTTCCCCCCAAAACTTGACCTGTTTGTTGAATTTATCATTCAAGAAAGGTATTGGCTCCACCGGTGCGGGAAGCGCTGTGTTCTCTGGGGCTGGGATATTCTCTGTCACATCCCTTTGGATGGCGGTTATTTGGCATAAAAGCACTTCTGCGTTGGTTTTTAATTGTTTTTTGGGATATCCCTCCTCTTTTTGGATAGTCGCACAAATTAAGCAAAATTCTTTAAACACGAAGGCCACTTTCAAGGAGTTTCAAGGATGCTGGTGGAGTTTGGACTAAGATATGAAACCTTATTACCGAGGTCTCTGGCTCCATTTGTGATTTCCTGTGTTGTTTTTTTTAAAATCAACTATAATGCATTTTGAAGGGTCCGCATGTACCTACTGGGACCAGGCATAATGTAGATATTGGTGGTTTTGGAGCGCAGCCCATTATAATCCATATCTGAATATAGAGCGTGCTTACTCTCCATCATGATGAGCGTAGGGGGTTCACCATAAATCTTCATTATGGGACTTCTGACATGACATGTGGAAGCAGATCGCAGCGAGGACTTTGCCACCTGGTTTCCATGGTTACTTTGAGACCTTTCCATTAATAAATGGATTGGCTTCTCTCCCACCATTATAACAATGTCACTGATTGCGGCCCTGCTGATTAATTCCCAGACGGTGTTTTGGGTGCCTGCACTCCATGCTAGGGGTGTCATGTGGAGCAGCTGACGGGAGGTCTGTACAAATATTATAAAGTGTGATTAATCCTACTGTGTGTCTGAAAATGAGGCCAGCTACTGTGTTACACGAAATGTTGAGGGACCTCATGCACGTACCCTCTTCCTGATCTAAATTGCCATGCCTCAGCTACAGTGGCCATTTTTTAGGACACATATATAGTTTCCATGTTACTGACCTATACATGCAAACTGGGGTGTATAAATTCAGAAGTGCTTGCGATATTGTACACCCTGAGATTAGGAGGAGAGGCACCCATATACATACTTTCTACATGCAGAGGGACCTGGTTTTTAAAATGTTATTTTATTTTTTGATCAAAAAGTTTGTTGACTATAAGAGACGGTGAGCAGAGTAACCCAGTACCGGATAGCGCAAACCTATGCACAGCTGGCATTGTCATGGTTATCCCAGGGGTCTGCAGACGGCTCGTCAGGCACAGGACTGGAACCACACATGGACAAGCAGGTTCTCAGGTCTACCTGCCACTTGTCAAGCTGCACCGCGGACCCAATTTATTGCAGTTTACTAGCTGCTCTACTGTTTTGCTGTTCACCTGCACCTGTTACCCGTTTCGTAGGTTATTTAAATCTGCCTTTAGCCCGACTTCTTTGCCCCATGAACTGGTGCTGTGGTCAGTATTGTTTGGCCCCCGAATCTGGCCCATGTGACTACCTGGTTATCCCGGCTCCGTGCCTTCTCACGCTGCTTGTGTGATTTGTGGCCTGCAAGATTGTGCATCCCCTGCAACTGGACTCCACTATTACAACGTGTCCTTGCGCGGGACCCTGACCGGAAAATAAAAATTGCATCATCCTTCGACGGCAGAGAAAGACCATTTAAAAACATCATTTCAGAAACGCAGACTCTCACCTGTGCCACTTTAATCATATTTACCTTTATTGCCATTTTTATATATATCATTATATATTATTATCTTTCACAGACGCACAGCAAACAACGATTTCCATTTTCTAATTTCTCTTTATTTTTTTTATGGGCACGAAGAAAAGGGGAACAGACAGAATTGACTTTCTGCTGCAGACAGAAACCCCTCAGACTTTCAATTCATATACAGCTATGCCACAAGTATCAATTACACAGATACAACAAAATGCCAATATAAGGTAGGGAGCCTGTTCTAGAACACGTACCCCTAAAACAGGAAAAAGAAACAGAAAAACCCCACTGATTTCTTTTAGCGTCTCCCTGTTCCTCCCGCAAACTCTTTCCAGGAAACGTTTGGTGAAATGTACAGCGTCAATAAATATCGAAAGCAATTCTAAAACATGAGAGCACAGAAGGCTTGTATGCAGAATGTGACTCGGTCGGCTCGCCGCAGGACACGCACTCTATAAAGGTGGAACCGTAGCCTCACGCGTTCCACCGTCAGAGATTCTGGTGACGCTTTTTAAAACAGGATCCTGCGTACCTTCCCTTAGCTATCGATATGTAGATGGACAAGCGGGTAGACATTATATCGATGACATTTTTATTGCCATCGTTGAACAAAGCAGGTTTACGGAAGATCGCTAAGTGTTTATGTGCCTGCGGACAAAAGAGTTTGCGCCACAGCCAAAGTGTTCAATAAACCGGAACAATACAAGACAGCAATCCTGCCCGGAGGAGTAAGAGCTTACTCTCTAATGCTCGGACCACGAGGGGGGTCAATCACAGCTACTAGAGAGGACAATATTAAGCGGTTGTGTCCTCCAGGCAGATTATAGTGCGGTCAGACGGACCGCCCACCAAGTAAACGTAGACGCTACTAAAGAGACTTTAAGATAAGAAAAAAAAACAATGAGCGAAAATACTAATAAAACACAAGGTGATAACGGGGAAAAGACACGCTTTCTGTGCATGGAATGTGGGGTATAAAGAACAGAAAAAAAACCAAGTTCTAACATGGATAAAACATGATACAATCGTCATATGTAACAGTAACGTTATTAAATTCTCTACATATTTTAAATTTTATTTCCGTATACATCATTGTCACAAAGAGTTAAAGCACCAACTATTTATGTCTAGGCTAAAACACAGAAAATCTCTTAGCTTGCGGTAGATCTTTTTTTTTTTCTTTTTTCATTTATTTCAAGTACAAAGATAAAATGCCTTTTTTTTTAATCATTTGTTTTCGTAATAATCATATAGAAGAGTAAAATAATAGTGCTTTCTGTGAACAGCACCACAAAACCCCAAAATAACAAACAAAAAAACGTCCAAACCAAACAAAATAAGTAAAGAAACAGTTATCGACCAGATATTAGATTTAATTTAACAATATATATTTCTCATAAAATGTTTAGCACCTTTTTATGTAACCTCCCACCTTCTTGCGTTTAAGGAATTCAGGTATGTATTTTTTCTTGATGGTTTGTTTTTTTTAACCTTCATTTCAACAAGGGCTGTGCCAAAGAAAAATATGTTTTCCGAAAAAGAAAATGGAAATATTGTAATTTAGAAAATATTCTCCCAGCACCTTTTGAAATGATCACTAAAACACAAAAACATGGAAGAATTATTTAGAATTTCATTCCCGGTGAAGTCTTTCGCGAAATGAAGCGGAGTAAACAGGTTGTCCACGACCTGAACAATCTCCATGCAGACTTCTAGATAAAGACGGCTATAGAGCTATTGTAGGCAGTGGCGGAGTCAAGCCTAGGCTGACTAGACCTAGAGAGGCAGCTCCAAGGAGGCAAAAGCACCACTGCCACATAACCGGGGAAGATTGCCCTGTTGGCTCCATGGGCCGTTTGAAGATATTACAGCCTCCAAAGCAAGCTTACTCGGCACTTTCTCACCCCAGTGCTCAGCGCCGAGAAAGACGGCCGCGGGGTGAGTGCTGCGGGGCGGCTGGGGTCAGGTTTAGGGCAGTTCCCAGCCATGACACCCCAATGACTGTAGGCATTAGACAGCGAAGCTTTGGTTTATAGTAAAAACATCCACGTGCCTCTTACTGATATCTTATGATATCACAGCACAGAGTCTTAAGATGTTTGTAAGACTTTTAATGTAGAATGAGATGTCATCAGGTTCCAAGACCTCAGAGGTCCCTTCTTCAGAAGATACCACTGCTATGCGCTGAGAAGGTTATGTGATTGTACATCTTATGCTACAGCTGCTAGTCGTTATAAGATATTAGAAGTGCCTTTGCTGTCTTTTATGTGTTTGATATGGCGACAGCAGGTTTTGTGAGATAAAGAACATCGCAGCGTGCCACCCTCTGCCAGCGTCGGCTGTGCGTTTGGGACTCCTCAGGCAGAGTTGTGCGGTTATTGATCTGGGGCGATCTGACCTCATTCGTCTTCCTTTGAATAAGATGCTGTTATTGGAAATTATCTCGTTTACCGCACGTTCTAATACAGCACATTGTTTTCTATAGATTGACGTTTATAAATCGCGTTGTGTGTCTGTTGACTGATCGGGGACATCAATGATGTCATATTCTGCTGATTTGCTGAATTATCTCAGAATTTATGGGTAAGTCAGGGGTACGAGGATGGAAAAATGACTTTGTATCAGTGCAAATCACTATGCGTGGAGGTTTATTATTACTATTATTACAGCATGGTGATGAGAATCTGCCGCAGATCAGACCCAATGGACCCAATGGACTAAAGCTTTAGTCAGTCCTTGGTCTACTGCCATCATAAAACCATGCAAATGAACTGTGCTGAATTACTGGGGCAGACTATGACATCATAGCGTGAGTCAGGGTATTATTATTCCTTCTCTGGACCTCCACCTTTGTAAAGTTTTGCAGTTTGGGTGACAAGCCGTTTGCCAAAAATCGACCTGTGATATTAGAGATCACAGAGCCTTCAGATGAATTAAAAATTATCTAATAATTTACTGAAGGCTACCTGCCCCTAATCTCCGTACAGATTAAACCTAATAAATCTATGTAGTGATCCCCAGACCGAGGACTGTTGGTAAGGAGTCTGCTTCCCTAAGATATGTGAATATTGGGTTTTATCCTACATGGTCAGTTTACAGTAAGGGCAGTAAAAATGTGAATGTTACAGCTCGGAGGACTTGTATGGAGGCAGTGGGGCAATCAAATCAAACCAAATTCAGTGCTATTGAGTTTAAGGCTTGTGTTTGACCGGCGCAGATTGGCACTGGGCACACTGGGCAAATGCCTCATGTCTCTTTATTTCTGTTTGTGTGGCCCTTTACTGTGCAGGGCCCACGGGATACAAAAGGCCACATGCTGCAAAAGCACAAGAGCGTAATGTGCAGCCGCATGTATGTAATCATGATGTGAGAAATGGGGAATCTTATAGTTTCTTAGACATTTATATATAATTGATAATATTAATAGGAGTAAATATTTGGGGACACTGGATGGGACCTGTACAGGTGTGGTATATGGACATCATGCAGTTTTAAGGTAACATTAAAAGCGGATATAGGACCTCGACATTACATTGTTTGTTTGTGAAAATCAATTTATAAAAAAATGAGTTGTTTATTAAAAGGTGTGTCAATGTGTAAATATGTATTAAAACGAAGTGTGTTCAATCTATGCGACTCTGGGTGAGAGTAGCACTGCTGCCCGGCTTGTGTCGTGCTGTTTAGTGATTGATCCAGTGTTAAGTTAAATATGGCGTTTGTAACGGGGGAATTCAGTCTGTGGTGCAGGTTGTTGGATTTTGTGTTTCTGGCTTTGTTAAGAAATTGAATTGGAATTTATGAGATGTGGGTTCATCGAGTCCTGCAGCGCCATCTGCTGGCCGCCTGTGAAACTTCAGCTTGGGGCGCTATCAGCATCTTACATTCTGCTGAGTAAGCTTCAAAAGAATTAACAGCAGATAAGAACCATTGAGCCCTCTGGTCTGCTTGTTAACCCTGGTTCAAGTCCTTGGGCTAGTTTATGCCTCTGTTTTAAATGTGTCTTCTTTATCTATAAATTCATCTGTTGGTGCTATAAACGATAATAATTATAACACCGGGCTATACAATGAAATGTACATTTCACAAGCTTGTCATTCTATAGCATGATATCAGTGGGCAATGCGTGGAAAAACTGCAGTTTGATCACTAAATTGTGAGCGGACACATTGTAACTTATAATTTTCACTGCACATAAAGGGGGGGGGTGAATTTTTGGCGCCCTCCTTAACAAAAGGCTAAGCAGTTAGCAAGATGCTCTGTATAATGTATAGTTAAATCGGTGAGCCAGCCCCTGTATAATGTATAGTTCGATCAGCAAGCCGGCCCACTGTATAATGTATAGTTAAATTAGCCAGCAGGCCCCCTGCATAATGTATAGTTAAATTAGTTATACTTGCCCCACATTAACTATACATTACACAGGGTGGGTGCTCACTGGGGTACCCCCTTCATAATGCGTGCAGTGAAAAGACAGGGAGGTGAAAATGATTTTTTTCTAGCTCGGTAGCAGCGATATTAAAGTCTATACGTCCCTAAATGTATCTGGAATATCCGGAAGTTCTTTTAGTGTTGCTGACGTGTTCGGGGATTACTTATTGACAGTCTGCATACATTTAAAAATCACTTAATATGAGTCAGAGAATTAGGGATTTCACGGTCAACGCACTGTGTAAAAAATAACAAAAAAAAAAAATCAATGGGAAGCTTTCGCCATCTTTGGATGTGTACTGAGTTCCGAATAAAGCTATAAACCAATATCACAATTCTAAAAACCAGAGGAAATCCGTTTAAATCAAATAACCCTCTGTGAAGTTGCCTATTAATTCATTTGCCAAAATTATTTGGCGATGATGTCACATTAGAAGATATCTGTATGTCTTCTGGGTATACGCGGGCCGTGGGCGGACAGGTGGTAGCGTGGGCTTAAGGGAGGAGCCTTCCAGTGCAGGAAGGAGGGGCTTCAGGACAAGAGTTGGGTATATTCTAACTAATGGCAGAAAGAGTTCCAAAGCAAGTGAAAATATAAGATCTCAACAAAAACGTCAACTTTTATATAGTTATTTCTATAAGAGACAATATTGGGTTATGAAAAGTCCCAAGGCGTTGGGAAAAGATCCGCATCTGGGTAGAGCCGTATGGAGTAGACATCTTCCCCCATAAAAAATACTTTACGATATCGGGTACGTTGTAGCCATGATGTTTCCTGGAGCCGTAAATCCCGGTTAGGCCATGTAACGTGCGAGGACCAGACTAATATCTGGCTAGTAGTCTGTGATAACCTGTTAGGGACCAAAATGGTCAGCTGCAAGTACACAAAATATCTTCCAGGAACAGCCAATAGCGAGACATTCAGCAACCTTTCCAAAATGCTGGATTTGGCAAAAATATATACGCACATTTTTTTTAAAAGGAAACAATTGGATTTTTAAAACATATTTCCAGATGTGAACCTGTTATATTGGTCCACTAAAAAGTATCATCTTCTGCAATGCATTTGATTGGCATTTAATGTTTTAAAAAGGACTTTTATGTTGGACGTGCTTTAACACGAGTATTTTATGACGGTTTTATTTTTTAAGAAACCTTCAGACAGATATATGGCAGAATTTTCCCCCAGAGCAATGACGGCACCAATACCCCATTTTGAATAGTTTATCAGACCAAGAAGATTCCCCATCAACTGGGTTCTTGTCTGCGTGTTAATGAATGGAGTTGACTTAAGGAATGGTTGGTGGAAATACCTGCAGATGCCACCATCAGATTTGAGGGAGAATCTACCTTGAGTACACTCAGGTACCTCAGGAAATCTGCCCTAAATTCCTAATTCCTTTCTCTACAGAGACCGTGTTCTGCATCTTGAGGTTCTTCTCAGAGATCGACTTATAATCAAGTCCACGTCACGTGTTGAGTCGGAGCTGCAGAGGAAGCTTGTTACGTATGCTTTAAGCACGAAATGCGTACGACAGTCGGTTAGTTTGTCCTTTCTCTAGCTTTAGCGTTGCACGAAATAAATTTATCGCGGCCGCGATTTTTACTTTATTGGGAAGACCGGACTAAGCACACAATGGCTTCCCCTCGCGGTGCGGTGGTTTGAGTGGCGGTTAGGTAGGAGTAATTTTATGGAGAATAACTCATCACACTCACCTGAATGGAAATAGAATCTTTTTTTTTTAAATGGAAATTCTACTACAAAATAGCTCATAAGCAGGAGAAAGCTAACGTTACTACAGTACAGTAAATTTCTGCATTTTCAAGACTTGGATAAACAGCCAACATTTTTTAAAAGTACTAGAAGAAAAAAAAAATAACAACAATGACTTTTTGTCGCTCTTGGAATTACGGATACGGCTGAAACAACAGATCAGTTACACGTATCGTGGAAGAGAACACCTCGTATTCATCCAGCTTCACCGAGTATCAAAGCACAAGTCCCGCCATGATCAAGTAGTTGGACAGCGAAAATAAAAACGTTCACATAATACACAGAGGAGGAGGCGAGAGTGGAACGCGTCCCCCTTTACAACACAGAATCATGATTACCCCAAGCAGAAACGAGCATGGTTAGAACACCGCCATAGTCACGCTTTATGACTGCAGCGACAAACCGTGAGGGGGAACCGAAACACGGAACAGGACACGGATCACCAGCTCTCCTTCCCCCACAATCTAGATCCAGATTTTTTTGCTTCTCTGAGTTTAAAATAGCACGAGTAGTGAAACTGCTGCCCCGCTGTGTGAAGGAGGTCAACAGATACCGGACAATCTGTGTATAAATAGTCATATAAAAGCGCAGCTCACATTGTTTTAAGTCGGGATGACTAAAGACATCAGTGCTGCCCCGTGTCGGAGGCTCGAGGTGCACTCGGCTGTCCTGAGTTGCCTGTTGGAAGAGTCTCGGTAATCGTTTAGCACGCGTTGGGGTCCCTGCCCCACCATTACAGTAACTTGAGGGTAAGAGGCCAGTGAAGCCTACAGTTTAAGCACCATTGTTGCTTCCAAGGTTCGTGTGGCCGTGGAGCATTGAACATTAACATGGACAAGGTCACATGGACAAGGTCTCATAGACATGCCTCTTAAAAACTGAGAGGTTTGGGTTGTGATTGGCTGATTTCCAGCCTTCAGTAGTGTCCTAAGCCAATCAGAGCTGGAAGCCCTGAAACTTGTGGGCCCCCATTGCATAGCTGTAAGACATTATCATTGACAGGGACTCTGCCATTTGGATCATCTGGCCCAGATTATTGGCATATTGGTAGTAACCGCACCGACTTGGCTGCCCATCGGATTAACGATATACTCGGGGCAAAGGAATGTATGAAGGTGCCTGGAGTGTTTCATGCAAGCGGGTTGGCAATAAGGCACCGGGAGATGCTTCAATCTCCGGGGGGCGGTGGTGGGTTATATGGCCGCTGCGCTGGGATTTTATGAAATAGCACCAGTTGTGAAATATGTGCTGCTGTTTTCACCCCAAGGGTTCAGTCCTCTGAGGATAGGATCTTGAAGTCAGGGAATTATCTCGCTATCATTATCAATGCCCAACATAGCGTATTAGGTCACCTGTTCTGGACTGCATCCCACCCCATATCTCTTTAGCTAAAGCTTGTACTTTCTGAGGGTCACCTAAGGAGCATTCCCCATGCCAGTCTAGAATCCCTATTCGTTCCTGCAGTCTCTGGCATCATCCTGTGTGATTAGTCGCCGGATGCCATCCTTTTTGAAGAGTCAGGGTGTGTGCTCTGGGCAATAAGGCACTCTCAGATAACTGAAGCCAACAGCACGAGAGGGAACACATCCAAGTATTTCCTGACAGCAAGCGCCATCCTCACCGCGCCCTAACATGGAGCTGATTGTGGGAGGCCAGGCATGAGATGAGCGAGGACATGAGATACGCGGAGGGCCGATCCCCTTCCTGCTCTCACCAGCATTGCTAAGAGTTGAGGTTAGAAGGAAATTGGAGGCACCAGTCAGAAAAAGCACCAGATAACTTGGGATTCCGCTAATTAACCGAATCTGGTCCCAGACCTACATGGCAAGCTCTGCATGGGACAGCACCGTGAATAAGGCACCACGGAATCTGATGTGTTTAATCATCCCGCTGCTGGTAAGCACCACATGAAGGTGATATACAGTAGTAGTAAGTAGTACCCCAACAAAAGAACATAACCCTATAAGTGTGTGCTTACATACATAAACGAACTACATGCATGTGGCCTGTGGGTTACTGCAGATAATGAGTACTTCAGTATATATGTCCAGGATATATAGAATCAGCAGATTATTCTATATCTGCAGCTAAACCATGGGGTTTTACATCAAAGACAAGATCAAGATCCAGAGATAGGCATGCAAAGCCTTTCCGGGTTTTTTGGACCTGTCGTTGGTTGGAAGTCCAGTATATATACTGAGGAAGCACTCGGAATCTTTTCCCATGATGTGATCAGACAATGTATCGGCAGCTGGGCAAAGCGGACATCGAGCACCTTATAACATTGGCCAGAGGAACTTCGTGCCGTAACCAGCCATGTGCAGAACTGCGGAGGAAACGGTACGACTGTGTCCATAACTGGCAGGAAATATCTCACTTAACCCCAGCTGCTGCCCACATATGCAAATTAACCCACACGGCTTTGCGCATGTACCTCTACGATAGAACAAAATCCGTAAACCAACCGAACACTAAAAACCTTTCTATTAACTCTAACAACGCTACTGGCCCCTAGCGAGGACCCCTAAAATAAACATAATTCCATAATATAAGGGAATGGTTAGCGGTGGCAGTGCTGTCCATCTATACGTTGCCTGCCGTTCACCATGGCACACACCTATAGGGTTATAAACCTTGTTATAACATATACAGTAACTCTGTAAACAATGTCTGAGGTCACAGCTGCAAGAACCAGGCCTCGAATGCGCGAGGCGCCCTGAAATACTGGAAAACAAAAAAAGCATCATCCGCCTCAGATCTGCCGACTAGTCTGAGACGGTAACATTTATCCTGCGCGAGAGCGAAACGCTGCGATCAGCGGAGGTCCTACCAACAACGTCTCCCTAACAGAGTAAATGAAAGCATAATGGAGGGTCATGATTACTACGCGGTGCTGCCGACGGGCGGCGGTACGTTCTCCGTTCACAGCTGCCGGTGACAGAGCCAGAGGCATAAAACAAACATATCCATTTCACATATATATATATATACCGTATATCTATATATATATAGACAGAGTTCTCCCTTGTGCTGAGACATCTGGACTTTTGCCCCTTTCTCGAGGATTTTTTCCTATACCACTTTGCTTGCATGGCAAATACCCTAATTCCGCCCCCTTTTAGGCCAAGGTACCTGAAAACACTGACAACTAAGGGGGTAACTTACATCCACAGACCCCGTTATCCCAAACTGGGGCATTTAACCCTTACAGCACAAGGGGGACAATAATTATGGTCAAACATCTAATACCCAGAACGTCTGCTCGTAAAATGTCCCTGTTTAGAAAGAATCGCAGACTATCTTGTTTCCTAAAATTAAGGGCTGACGGGGTTAAAATAGCCCCCTCCCCCCAATAAAATATCACATAAAAACTTAAAAAAATAAAATCAGAAATGTAGACGTGTAAGAGAATAAAAGTGTAACATTGAACAGTAAGTTACGTAGAACGCCCCTGCCGTTCCCGGTCGCTGCTGGTTCTTGTCCACCGTGGCTTTTGACGTTTCGTTTTCTGCGTTTTGTCTTATTTTTTCTTTTCTTGATTGGGTTTTCCTTCGGCAGAAACATCATGTTGTGAGGCTGTTGAAGAATTGTGGGGGAGGGGGTATTTGGAAGGTCGGGGATCGGCCTCAGGTCCCTGTGCCTTGTGAGTTAAACACAGGCGAAATATTCCTTTAATGGGGCAAATAGATGACGGATGACAGGAACGCTCCAAGATCTTCCCAGAAGCCTTTGCCTGGCCAAGCGGCTCATGTTAGAAACATCCGTGTAATGGACAGGAAATCCGAACACCCTGGGGCGAGGAGGCAGAAGAGGACGGTCAGCAGGGAATCCATACAGAACAATCACACCAAATACCCCATTTACCTCTGGCAACGCAACGTACCCTCCATGCACCCACAACCACAATTGGTGAATATGTACAAGACCAAGGTCTGAGCTTGTCTAGTCGCCCGTTTCCCCTGCTGTAAAGACTCGAACCTATGCCTAACCCATGCATGTTTACATCCCCTCACTGTCTTACCCTCTACCACTTCTGCTGGGAGGCCACTTATCAACCACCTTCTATGGACAGATTTAATCAGATCCATTGGATGTGAGGCCGTGTATTAACTTTCCCTTTAGGACGTACCGGTACGTCCTTAAAACCTGTGACAAAAAGCCCATTGGGACAAAACAACATGTCCTGACGTCCACTACACGGGAGATCAGGCGGTCTGTTGACTGACCGGACTCTCCTCTGCCGGCAGTAATTGTTGTCTTCCTGCCAACCGACTGTGTGTAACTGCGCTGGCCGCCACGTCCCCTTCTGGCAGGTGTCAGTGCTGACATCTAACCGGAAGTACACTCGAGGGCAGGATAGCCTCGGCAGAGTCTTTCTAGACTGCTGGCTGATTGCACGTATTGCAATGGAGCCCTGCCTGCAGCATAGATCAGGAGGGGGAGAAATGGGGAAAAATTACATTTATTGGGAGCACAGTGATGTCTCCATGACATCGCTGGCATCAAAAATGATCCCGAGCCGTACTGTGTACTGCACTGGGAGAAAAAAAAAAAGAAAATAGTAAAAAAAATTCCCCTTAGCCCTTCCACTCTTATTAAAAAAACATTTATTTTTTTTTTTCTCTCTATGTAATTGTTTTTTGTATTTTCGTCTTCGTAGAATGTATTTGTATACCGACTTAATAAAAAAAACAAAAACAACAATCACTACCCCCAAACGTCCTAAGCCAACAGCGTTAAACAATATGTTATATGAGGTAATATGTAAAGCATGGATGTGGCCCTCTGGCCATACATAAAAAATACGTATGTGGGGCATGACTAATTAGGAGGTTGCTGAACATAAATAATTTGTGCCGGTTCATCATATATGGAAAAGGGTATTGCGGTTTAACCAACAGAGGGTATAATGACAAAAAAAGCTGGTACTTTTGTCTATGAAAACCCCCCGAGAGTCTGAAGGTCAGAGGCTGGGTAACCAGAGGGGCTGGCGGCTGGATACCGTAAGGTTCTCACCTCTCCATCTCCGTGCACCAGAGGATGTCCTCCTTCTCGTTCATGTAGACCGGGAAGTGCTGGTCTTTGCCCTGCTTGATGGAGTTCGACCTAGTGGTGATGGTGCGGACTTTGCCGAACTAAAGAAGAGACACGGCGGTTACATGACGGCAGAAAGCTGTGCTTCTACAAAGAATGAACTCCTTCTGGGCTATACATTGAGTGCATGCAGGGCTCTGTCCACCCCACTCCTCGTCTGGTACCAAAAGGCTTTGCCGGCTGCGTGTTATTAACGTGTCACTCACCTTTGCTATTCTTCCATGTTCCAGGCAGTCCTGCAAATCCAGCTTATCGTTTACAGTGGATACGAGAGGCCTGGAGACACAAGGAAGGAAATCTGAGACCCACATTGGCGTGAAATTCTGTTCTTAAACTGATCTGCACATGCGCAGAGACATGAGGGAGAAACAATCCCCCCGCACCCTCACACAATGTCTTCTGCAATGCGGAATTTATTAAACCTGCACGTTACTTCTGAGATTTTGGGTGCAAATGTATAGAACGCATTATCTCATCAATTTCCCTTCCTTAAATTCTATTAGCAATTATCAGCAACAGGGGAGAGATAACTTAATGGGATTTTTCTTGACAATTTGAGGAAAACCAGTGAATTTTAAAAATCTGCAAATTTTGACTTTAATGAGTAAGGGGTAATGTATAGCAGGCACCAAACCCCCCCACACCATTTTTACTATATTCTGGGTCATTCACATTCTCTAAAATGCCTCCTGCCGTTGGGGGTCACAGTTCTTGGGCGGTCTCTCTCTCTGGAACGGACCCCCGCAGACAGGAGGAGTTTGTCGGGAGACTCCTTATAATCTAAGAGTCGTGTTTTTCTCTTTCGTCGGATACAGCAGCCTTCAGAAAAGAGAGGAGACTGACTGCCGACCTCTCTAGGGCATCACACATTTCGTGGACATCCAGAATCCTCTAGAAGAAGCCAGTGGGTTCTCCAGACCCGTTTCATTCCCTGTCACTGCAAATTCCAACTACTCCACACACACCACAGCCTTCCTCACCATGCGCTCACCAACCTGTTCATACCAGGAAGGTTACCCCAGAAGTAACGGGCTCTGTGGGCGGCCGACACTTCCCTGGCATCGATCATCACCGGGTTTGACTGGAAACCAATGAAGAAACATTAAGCTACAAACAGATCATTCAGTCTCTTTATTCTATATGTTGAGACCAAGTCCATTCAAAGTTACAAATTAATTCGAGGAAATAAAAAGACTGTGCAGGGACAGCCGCATCAGACCTTGGCACATATGGGGCATCAGAGAGCAAGTGGGGAGCCCAATCTCTAAAGCTATATAAACCATCACCCTTGAACTATGAGAATTTCACATACCTCTAGAAAGCGGGATATATCCCTTTTGTCGCTAACTCCCATGGCTACTACATTCTCGAAGAGCCAGAAGAACGGCCGGTTGTCACCCTCCTTGGGTCGAGCTTCATGGAGCAAGCGGTAGAACTCAAAGAAAAGACGCCCGGTGCCCTCTGCGGGTGGAAGGAGATTCTGTCACTCGATGGAATTCCAAACGTTCTGTGCTATAAAGTATCTCTGACGAGCAGCACGCGTACAGCCGAGACCAGCAAATACAATCGCTAGATCGAAAATCCCCCACCTTAGGGTCACATCTATAAAACTCTCCATGGCGTGATTAGTTGAATTAGTCAAGGTTAAAAAAATATACATTGAGTTCAAGCTTTTTTAAGTATGCTTTATTTAACCCCTTTGTTACCGTACGAATGTACAGGTACCTCCACAAAAGGTGTGTCAGAACTACCCTTCAGACGTACCTGTATGTCATGCACTTTTCACAGTGCAAGGACAGCCTAGACTCCACCTGTCAGCAGAAGCCAGCGTCGCTAGCTTCCTGCCAACTGATCGTCTGTACCAGCGCTCGGTGCAAGCGCCAGTACACCGTTACATAAGGAATGCCCGATCGCACTGCTGACACCTACAGGAAGGTCACTGGAAAGACTCTGCAAAGTCTGTCTAGACCCTGCTGGGATCTCAGATTGCTCCACTTATTGGCTGAGAAAATACATTGCGATCAGCAACGCAAGTCAATGGAGCCTTGCTTGCTGATCACAGTGTAATCAGCAGAAGTGAAGTGTTTTTTTGATGAAATATAGATAAAAATGAAACATAAAATAAAAAAATAATACAGTGAGCTCAGTGATGTCATTGTGACATCACTGTAATTCATAAGATGCACAAGAGAACCCCAATAATAAAAAAGAAAAAGCCCTGATAACCCGTTGTCCTAGCATTACATGTAAACTTACACCCCCCCTTCTACTACCCCCAAAACCCCATAGGATATTATGTAAGGGATGTGGCCCTTTACAACATAAAAATATGTATGTGGGGTATGTCTATGTTCAACAGGGGCACCTACTGAGTATAAGAAATTCTAAAAAAAAGAAAACATTTCTTTGTTATTTTAGTAGGTTTTTTTTACATACTAGAATTCACAATTGGGTTTTTTTGCGTATTTGCCTGCTTTCAAATGAAAGCCTTATTTTTTCTGAAAAATAACAATGGGTAATTTGTGTGGGTTCATCAAACACCTGAGAATCTGAATTAAACCCACACATGGTAAAAATGGCAAAAAAACATACGGTGCATAGGGTACTAAAAAGATGTTCTGGGCACACACAGGGTCATGTGAAACCACATACCGAACAGACCTTTCCGAGCGGGGTTCACGATGGAGAGGTCATTACAAGGGCTTCCCCCAATCACCAGGTCAAAGGGGCCCCATTCCTGAATCTGTGTGGAGAGGGCAGAAAACAAAACGAAATCAGCAGAAGGTCTCGGGCACATTGGCAGATTCAGATTGGCGTCATTCAGCGTCATGTGACCTAACGAGCCATGTACTCACATGCTTGTGAGTGATGTTGCGAACGTCTCCCACATACATAATCCTGCCCTGGTGTCGCACCATTCCCACAGTGATGGAGTCTTCACACACCTCGGAGGCAATGTAACGATCTATTTGGATCCCGAGATCCTTTAGCACCAATAGACCTACCCGAGGGAGAAGACAATTTATGTGATAAGGGAGCGGTTGGCAAACGCATCGACAGGTTCCGCAGGTGGAACGCGCTCTAAAGAACGTACCTGTTGCAATGCCATCAAACAGAGACAGTACTCGGATAGGCTTCCGCTTGTCGGCTGTGACAGGCGGATAAAGCTTTGGTGGGTCCTGAGGAAGCAAATGAACAGGTCAGGAGAGCGCCTCACCGTTTCTCCAAAGCTCCGATGTGCTCCATGAGGGACTTCTCTATCCATTATACAGACACATCCTAACTATACCTTATCCCCAGATCTGCATTTTAAGGCGTAAGGTATACATCCCTCCGAGCTGCTGACTTTTACTGCCCATTGAACCCCCCCCCCAACTGTCAGTTACATTTTAGTCTAATATATATGTCCGGCTCAGTGCTAAAACTCCAAGGTGAAGGCCACGTACAAACTCCTGGTCATGGTTATTGGCGAAGAAGAGCTGAAGGCGAGAGGGCCAGTCATCCCTCCTTTTGAGTAGCCCGTAGATTCCTTTGTGGCCACACATGTAGCAGTTCCAGGGGTCCTCTTTAATGGCTGCTTGAGCTGCTCCTGGACCCACCAGCAAGTCCACGCATTCCACGCAGAAACACCTGGAAAGGGAGCAGAGAGCTCATTCAAATCCAGCCTCCCATCACACCAGCCCCGGCCCAAATTAACCAACTCATTAACGGGCTGTGTGTAGAAGCGTCACAAACTCCACTCCCTGCCCCAGCAGATGTTTTCTGGGTGGTCGGGAACATGAATGCATCGGCGCGGTACGGAAGCACATGTCACCACAGCCTAACAACAAGGGGCAACGGTTACCGAGCGGTTCAACGGCGCATCCACGCTCCAACTCTACCCTTATCACAAAACATAACACTTCACAGAAATGGCTAAAAAAGTTTGTAATTAATTTATTAGGAGGGAGACGTGCTCCTGGAAAATATACATTATCGATAATGGCCACAGCTGAACGGCTTCACACAATGGCACCCGCAGAGAGGTGCCGACCCCGACAACCCAGCAGAAGCTGTGCACCCTCCGCCAACATGTCACACGTCTGTAAAATGCAAGCTCTCTGGTACAGCAGCCATCTCATGCGCCATCTGAATTGGTGCAAAAGGCATTCATTGAATCATTCTCACCTGCAGCAGTTATTATTGCCACACATCAGCACCTCGCGCCCGCCGCAGCATATGGTGCAGTAGGACTGGTATCCGTCGTCATCGTACTGATACGCGCACTCCAGGAAGCAGTTCTGCCGGAAGACAGAGAGGGTGTCAGGAGACTTTACAGGTAAATTACCTGCCCCTTCCCTCCCCGGTCACCTGATACGACACGTACCATTTTATAGGGAAACCTCTGACAAAGCGACATATAAAAAGACAGGATCTGACGGCAAGTGAGCCCATCCAGTCTGTTCATTACCACAGCCTGACCCCGGGGCAGTGACCCCCCCACAGCCTGACCCCGAGCAGTGACCCCCCACACACAGCCTGACCCCGGGCAGTGACCACCCCACAGCCTGACCCTGAGCAGTGACCCCCCCACACACAGCCTGATACCAAGCAGTGACCCCGGTGAACATACCTTGCAACTTTGGCACATGCCCCCAATAAACAGGGGATGTTCCAGGGTGACATTCAAACTGCCGCAGGAAATGCAGATATCTGAGGGGAGACAGAGGATAAATAGGGGTGTAAAATAACCAGCGTCCGGTGATCAGACGTCCTCCGTCACAGGGGGGTTCCCGTCCGTACCCGTGTTCTGTGAGGAACCGCTGATATCCTGGGTTCCCAATAGAGCCGGTCAGGAGCCCACCACGGAGCAGCTTCTCCAATGGCGACACGATGTTACATTAGAGGCAGCGCTCGCAACCTTAACAACCTTTTTTACAAACACAACACGTGTCGCATTGCATGACGCCCCAGGCCCGTGTTTACCAGGCTGCGTCCTCGTGCGGACAGACACGGATTGCCAACGTTTCTACGGGGTAACTCACCTTCAATGTTTCTGCATTTCTGCCTCACGTCGTAGACCAGTCTCTCTGCAAACACAGGGTAAGCGTTAGGGGGAGATCCGCCATCGCACGGTCATACAACGCCGGGGCTTCGGCTGCTCGCAGCAAACGCTAAAGGGCCCTAACTGTGGCTCTACAATAAACCAAACAAACCCCAGAAACTGACACTCATATCTCCCGGGATCCTCATAGCGTTACCCCCCCGTGACGTACCTCGGGTGCGCTCATCGATGATCTCCTTGACCTTAGGTTTCTCTGTGCTTTTGCGGGGTTTCTTGGCCGGAGGGGGTGGGGTGTAGGCGGCGGCTTCAGGCTCCACCCACATTTCTGGGTAAACTTCTTTGTACGGGTTTCGTTCCTCTGAGAAAAAACAAGACGCTTTGGGCACAAAATTCAAATTACCCCACTAGTGACTTCCGTGCATGCGCCTTGCCACGGCAGGGACCACTGAGACGCTGCCCCCTGCTGGTGCCACATGGTACAATCTCAGTTCAGGGACTGGCGAGAGCGAGGGGGCAAATTATACACCGATCGAAACGTACACAGCTTCCTTAAAGCGCAGCTCAGAATGTATCGTCGCAGATATGGCAATGTGAAGGTTAATTATTATTATTATTATTATCCTTTATTTATATAGTGCCAACAGTTTACGCAGCGCTTAATACAATACATAAATTCAAGGCATATGACAAGACAAGAATTGACAGACTAAGACAAACCGATACATTTGGTGGAGAGAGCCCTGCTCGCAAGCTTACAATCTAGAGGGAAATGGGGTGACAAACATAAGGCATAGAGAAAGGGTGAGAGGTATTGTGGGGGTTGTATCGATGACAAGGAAGTTCTAGCAGCTAAGATGGCGCGGCTTCTCTGAAGAAGTGGGTTTTTAGATGTTTCTTGAATGTTGGGAGGGAGGGAGAATGCTGAAGGTTCCTTGGGAGAAGATTCCAGAGATATGGGGCAGCTCGAGTGAAATCTTGTAGACGGGAAAAGGAAGAGGTGATGAGTGAGGAGGAGAGCCTTAGCCCATGGGAGGAACGTAGGGATCGAGTAGGAGAGTATTTGCTAATGAGGTCAGAAATGTACGGAGGAGCAGTATTATGGATGGCCTTATATGTCAGTACCAGGATCTTAAATTTAATTCTAAAGGTAATTGGGAGCCAGTGGAGGGTTTCACAGAGGGGGGAAGCAGAAGAGGAGCGACGTGCAAGGAAGATGAGCCTAGCAGCCGCATTAAGGATAGACTGTAGAGGAGAGAGTCGAGACAGTGGAGTGCCAACCAGAAGAGTGTTGCAGTAGTCAAGACGGGAAATGATAAGGGAATGAACGAGTGTTTTTGTGGATTCTTGGGTGAGGAATGGGCGGATACGAGAGATGTTTTTTAGGTGCAAGCGGCAGGATTTGGCGAGGGACTGAATGTGAGGGATGAAGGAGAGGTTTGAGTCAAGGATGACCCCAAGGCATCGGGCCTGGTTAGTAGGAGAGATAGTCGTGTTGTTAATGGTGATAGAGAATTCAGGTAGTGGAGTGGAGATGGAGGGAGGGAAGATAATGAGTTCAGTTTTAGAAAGATTAAGTTTCAGGTAGTGTTGTGACATCCATGAAGAAATAGCAGACAAGCAATTGGTAATACGGGACAGGAGAGATGGAGAGAGATCAGGAGAAGACAGGTAGATTTGGGTATCATCTGCATATAGGTGATACTGGAGGCCAAATGAGTTGATTAGTTTGCCAAGAGAGGAAGTATAAAGAGAGAACAGCAGAGGGCCAAGGACTGAACCTTGGGGGACACCAACCGAAAGTGGAAGGGGTGATGATGTCTTGCCAGAGAAGTTGACAGAGAAGGAACGGTTAGACAGATATGAGGAGATCCAGGAGAGAGCTGTATCTCGAATGCCTATAGAAGTAAGTGAGTGTAGAAGAAGGTGGTGATCAACAGTATCGAAAGCAGCAGAGAGATCCAGTAGAATTAGAATAGAGAAGTGACCTTTTGCTTTGGCAGAGAGCAAGTCATTGGAGACTTTTGTTAGAGCTGTTTCAGTAGAGTGAAGGGGTTTGAAACCAGACTATAGAGGGTCAAGGAGGGAATTAGAGGAGAGGAAGTTAATGAGGCGGTTGTACACAATCCGTTCAAGCAGCTTAGAGATAAAAGGAAGCAGAGAGATAGGGCGGTAGTTAGTCAAACAGACGGGATCTGAGGAAGGATTCTTTAGAATTGGTGTGATTAGCGCATGCTTGAAGGCAGATGGTACAGTTCCAGATGATAGAGAAAGATTAAATAGGTGGGTAAGTGATGTACCAAGGGATGGATATAGAGACTTTGTGAGGTGTGAAGGGATGGGGTCAAGGGGACAGGTTGTTGGGTGAGAGGAAGAAAGAAGAGTGGCTATCTCTTCTTTGGTTGTAGGGGAAAAGGCAGTTAGTATAGTAGGAGTAGAGAGGGTGGTGGTGAGTGGTGTAGGAGGGAGTTGTAAGGAAGAGAGGTCTTTTCTAATAGTCTCGATCTTCTCTTTGAAGTGGGCAGCAAGATCTTGGGCAGTGAGAGAGGTTTGTGGTGTGGGTGTGGAGGGACAGAGAAGGGAGTTGAAAGTAGAAAAAAGGCGTCGTGGGTTGGAAGAAAGAGAGGATATGAGAGTGGAGAAGTAGAGCTGTTTGGTGAGAGAGAGGGCAGAGTTGTAGGTGTGGAGCATGAATTTATAGTGATTAAAGTCTTCGCTGGATTTGGATTTTCTGAAGTAACGCTCAGCCGTGCGGCAGCACTTCTGAAGAAACCGTGTGGTTTTGGTATGCCATGGTTGGCGTTTAACTTGTCGAGGTTAACACATTGTTTGCCAAGACGACATACAGAGTATTATTATTATCATTTTATAGAGCGCTGAATAAATGCACACGCAGAACGATTCGACATGGGGCTCTGACATTCCCTTAGCTTACCTTCCGGGGGCTCCAGGCCCTTGGGGCCCGACGGCTGGAATCCCCCCAGCGCCCATTCTATCATCTGCTTGTTCTGAATTTCCACGGCTTTCGAAGTGTCCGACTCGTCATTCTCAGGGCATGATGGGAAAACCTTTCTGGCTCTCGTGCTCGCCACCTGCAGGACAGAATGAGGCGTTACACCCACGTCGCACGGGCCGTCGTCAAATAAACACCATTTACTGACCCCTACGCCATAGCGCATTCTGCCCAGAGATTTCCCAGTGAAAGCGCCACACGTGCAAAAATCTCTAACGGCACACGGAAAATGTACGACACCAAAGTCTGCAGCTAAGTCCTCATTCCCAGAGTCCTCCGCCTGGTCAATAACCTCTCTGGGTCCAGTCACCCCGCGAGAGACTTTGTATATTTTCATGTATTTTAGCAGATATAATGCGTAAGACTCGGAGCCCGTCCGGGCGGCGCGGTACCTGCAGGACTTCGTAGATGGCTTTCCTGTACATGGGCTGCTTGTTGTACGTGGCCTGGTGGAACGTGGTAGCAAAAGAACTGAGGGGCATCAGCTTCTCAACACAAACCTGGGGAAAGAACATGTAAACCATGTAACAACTGAGGAGGTGGTAGTTAGGAGGAACAGCCTTCCAGGAGAAGTGGTGAATACAGGGAATGAATCCATGCACATTTTATGTGTATCGTTATGGTAAAACTTACCACTGAAAACTTGCCGTCCCCGAACCACATGACCCATCTGGTTCCTTCTGCTGCGCGGCTCCTTCCTGTCATCCACCAGGACACGATCCGGCCCGGCCACCAAGAGAACCCTCGCAGCTTCCCCCAGACCAGCTCACCGATGCCAAAGCCACGGCCATCCTATGGAGAGGAGGGAACGGGTTCCGATAAACCGAACTCAACAAGAGGACACGCGGACCCCCAGCCCCCGCCATTATTTTATATTCCACATCGTGTTTCATGGCGGCTTCGACCACGAGGGAGAGGGAGCTCTGTCCTCCCAACACGCCAAGGCTAAGAGTAAACTTCCAAAGGCGGAGAGGAGGGAGAGGTGCAAGTTAACATTCATAATCATATTGTACAGCGCTGCGGAGTATGACGGCGATATATAAATAATAATAACACACATTGTACAGCGCTGCGGAGTATGACGGCGATATATAAATAATAATAATAACACACATTGTACAGCGATGGGGAGTATGAGGGCGATATATAAATAATAATAACACACATTGTACAGCGCTGCGGAGTATGACGGCGATATATAAATAATAACACACATTGTACAGCGCTGCGGAGTATGAACGCGATATATAAATAATAATAACACACATTGTACAGCGCTGTGGAGTATGATGGCGATATATAAATAATAACAACACACATTGTACAGCGCTGCGGAGTATGACGGCGATATATAAATAATAATAACACATTGTACAGCGCTGCGGAATGTGATGGCGATATATAAATAATAACACACATTGTACAGCGCTGCGGAGTATGACGGCGATATATAAATAATAACACATTGTACAGCGCTGCGGAGTATGACAGCGATATATAAAAATAATAACACACATTGTACAGCGCTGCGGAGTATGATGGCGATATATAAATAATAACACACATTGTACAGCGCTACGGAGTATGACGGCGATATATAAATAATAATAATAACACACATTGTACAGCGCTGCGGAGTATGACGGCGATATATAAATAATAATAACACACATTGTACTGCGCTGCGGAGTATGATGGCGATATATAAATAATAACAACACACATTGTACAGCGCTGCGGAGTATGACGGTGATATATAAATAATAATAACACATTGTACAGCGCTGCGGAATGTGATGGCGATATATAAATAATAACACACATTGTACAGCGCTGCGGAGTATGACGGCGATATATAAATAATAACAACACATTGTACAGCGCTGCGGAATGTGATGGCGATATATAAATAATAACACACATTGTACAGCGCTGCAGAATGTGATGGCGATATATAAATAATAATAACACACATTGTACAGCGCTGCGGAGTATGACGGCGATATATAAATAATAATAACACACATTGTACAGCGCTGCGGAGTATGACGGCGATATATAAATAATAATAACACACATTGTACAGCGCTGCGGAGTATGACAGCGATATATAAATAATAACAACACACATTGTACAGCGCTGCGGAGTATGACGGTGATATATAAATAATAACACACATTGTACAGCGCTGCAGAATGTGATGGCGATATATAAATAATAATAACACACATTGTACAGCGCTGCGGAGTATGACGGCGATATATAAATAATAATAACACACATTGTACAGCGCTGCGGAGTATGACGGCGATATATAAATAATAATAACACATTGTACAGCGCTGCGGAGTATGACAGCGATATATAAATAATAACACACATTGTACAGCGCTGCAGAATGTGATGGCGATATATAAATAATACTAACACACATTGTACAGCGCTGCGGAGTATGACGGCGATATATAAATAATAACAACACACATTGTACAGCGCTGCGGAGTATGACGGTGATATATAAATAATAACACACATTGTACAGCGCTGCGGAGTATGACGGCGATATATAAATAATAACACACATTGTACAGCGCTGCGGAGTATGACGGCGATATATAAATAATAATAACACACATTGTACAGCGCTGCGGAGTATGACGGCGATATATAAATAATAACAACACATTGTACAGCGCTGCGGAATGTGATGGCGATATATAAATAATAATAACACATTGTACAGCGCTGCGGAGTATGACGGCGATATATAAATAATAATAACACACATTGTACAGCGCTGCAGAATGTGATGGCGATATATAAATAATAATAACACACATTGTACAGCGCTGCGGAGTATGACGGCGATATATAAATAATAATAACACATTGTACAGCGCTGCGGAGTATGACGGCGATATATAAATAATAATAACACACATTGTACAGCGCTGCGGAGTATGACAGCGATATATAAATAATAACACACATTGTACAGCGCTGCAGAATGTGATGGCGATATATAAATAATAACACACATTGTACAGCGCTGCGGAGTATGACGGCGATATATAAATAATAATAACACATTGTACAGCGCTGCGGAGTATGACGGCGATATATAAATAATAATAACACACATTGTACAGCGCTGCGGAGTATGACGGCGATATATAAATAATAATAACACATTGTACAGCGCTGCGGAGTATGACGGCGATATATAAATAATAACAACACATTGTACAGCGCTGCGGAATGTGATGGCGATATATAAATAATAATAACACATTGTACAGCGCTGCGGAGTATGACGGCGATATATAAATAATAATAACACACATTGTACAGCGCTGCAGAATGTGATGGCGATATATAAATAATAATAACACACATTGTACAGCGCTGCGGAGTATGACGGCGATATATAAATAATAATAACACATTGCACAGCGCTGCGGAGTATGACGGCGATATATAAATAATAATAACACACATTGTACAGCGCTGCAGAATGTGATGGCGATATATAAATAATAATAACACACATTGTACAGCGCTGCAGAATGTGATGGCGATATATAAATAATAATAACACACATTGTACAGCGCTGCAGAATGTGATGGCGATATATAAGTCAGTAAGTAATACCGCCGTGCATCTCTGATCAGCTCGGAGGGCAGCAGCATTCTCATCACTTTAGATTGTAAGCTTGATGCCCGGCTCTCCCCGCCGGCGCCGAGACCCTCACCTCATACTCGGCTTCATCATCGGCCGGTTTGGAAGTGTTCTTGTTCACCGCGTCGGCCGCCACGGGCTCAGGGGTGGTGGCTACGGTGGGCGACGCTGGGTCGGTGTGCTGCTGCAAGGTGGGGGGACTCGCCTCTTCTTCCTTCTGGGGCTCCCGGGAGACTGTCTCCTCCATGGCGTTAATCACGGCAACGAGCTGCTGCTTCTTCTCAGCCTGGAGACACGAGAGAGAGAGAGAGAGCGTTAGGACTGTCTAATCACGAGATATAATGTACATAACAGTGACCCCCCCAAGATAAACATCTTTATTATATAAAATACAGCCATTTTCCCCCAAAACAAGAAGCTTCTTGAAGGGAGAGAAACCGTTAAATACATAAAGGGGTTAATAATGGACAGGGTGGAAATAATTATAAAGGAGGAGAAAACAAGAGACCGGAATCTAACACTAGAGGGGCAGAGGCTGAGATGGAACGGAAGAAAGTTTTACTTTACTGAGAGGGGGTGGATAAGTGGAACAGCCTCCCAGCAGAAGTGGTAGAAGGTAATACAGTGAGGGTATTACACTATTGTGTAATACACCCTAAATCCCTCTAGATTGTAAACTCCTGTGCGCAGGGCCCTCCTCACCTGTTGTCTCTGTAAATCAAATTGTTATGTTACATAATACTTGTTACGTCCTGTCCACCCATTGTACAGCGCTACGGAATATGATGGTGTTATATAAAACAAATAGTAATACATTGTACAGCGCTACGGAATTCGGTGGCACTATATTAAAACAATAAATAATAATAACGTAACATCTCATTCGCCCCCCTGAAATGTCAACATTTTTAATTTTAGGATATATTATAGATTTATATAGAATTGGGATATATTATAGATTTATATAGAATTGGGATATATTATAGATTTATATAGAATTGGGATATATTATAGATTTATATAGATTTTGGGATATATTATAGATTTATATTAGGGCTGCAACTAACGATTATTTTAATAATCGATTAGTTGGCCGATTATTTTTTCGATTAATCGATTAATCGGATAAAAAAAAACAATATGCTAATTTTTTGTTTATTTAAAATTTAATGAACTGGATGTTAAAAAACAACTTAAAATTTACATTAACATTCTTATTTTGTTATGATGTAATAAAAAACAATATTTTCAAAGTACAAAAACCCAAACACAATATTTCTGAAACAAAATAACCCCAAACATTCTGAAAAGAGGTGGACTATTACTGTTCAAGAAACTTTGCCCCAGCCCTGGCACTTTGCACCCAGCACTTTGCACCCGGCACTTTGCACCCAGCCCTGGCACTTTGCACCCAGCACTTTGCCCCACCCCTGGCACTTTGCACCCAGCACTTTGCACCCGGCACTTTGCACCCAGCCCTGGCACTTTGCACCCAGCACTTTGCCCCAGCCCTGGCACTTTGCACCCAGCACTTTGCACCCAGCCCTGGCACTTTGCACCCAGCACTTTGCACCCGGCACTTTGCCCCAGCCCTGGCACTTTGCACCCTGGCACTTTGCACCCAGCCCTGGCACTTTGCACCCAGCACCCGGCACTTTGCACCCAGCACTTTGCCCCAGCCCTGGCACTTTGCACCCAGAACTTTGCACCCTGGCACTTTGCACCCAGCCCTGGCACTTTGCACCCAGCACTTTGCACTGTGCCCCTGCACCCAGTCTCCAACTCTGCCCTGCACCCAGCCCTGCCCCCACATTCTGCCCTGCCCCCACACTCACACCCTGCACCCACTCTGCCCTGCACCCAGTCTCCTGCCCCCACACTCACACCCTGCCCTGCATCCCCACCCCCACTCTGCCCTGCACTCAGTCTCCTGCCCTGCCCCCCCACCCCCACTCTGCCCTGCATCCCCTGAAACCCCACCCCCACCCCCGCGAACCGCTCTGTGCGAACGGAGCCACACGCAACTAAAAGAAGGCGGAGAGTGCAGCGGAAGCGGGGAACGCTCGCGGAGGTAAGTAAAAGGAGCCGAGTGCTCCAACAACGAATCGATCGCTCGATTAATCGATAACGGAAATCGTCGACAACGATTTCCGTTATCGATTATTATCGATTTTATCGATTCGTTGTTTCAGCCCTAATTTATATAGAATTGGGATATTATAGAATTATATAGATTTTGGGATATATTATAGATTTATATAGATTTGGGGATATATTATAGATTTATATAGAATTGGGATATATTATAGATTTATATAGATTTTGGGATATATTATAGATTTATATAGATTTTGGGATATATTATAGATTTATATAGAATTGGGATATATTATAATATCTATATAGAATTGGGATATATTATAGATTTATATAGATTTTGGGATATATTATAGATTTATATAGATTTTGGGATATATTATAGATTTATATAGATTTTGGGATATATTATGATATCTATATAGATTTTGGGATATATTATAGATTTATATAGATTTTGGGATATATTATAGATTTATATAGATTTTGGGATATATTATAGATTTATATAGATTTTGGGATATATTATAGATTTATATAGATTTTGGGATATATTATAGATTTATATAGAATTGGGATATATTATAATATCTATATAGATTTTGGGATATATTATAGATTTATATAGATTTTGGGATATATTATAGATTTATATAGAATTGGGATATATTATAGATTTATATAGATTTTGGGATATATTATAGATTTATATAGAATTGGGATATATTATAGATTTATATAGATTTTGGGATATATTATAATATCTATATAGATTTTGGGATATATAATAGATTTATATAGATTTTGGGATATATTATAGATTTATATAGATTTTGGGATATATTATAGATTTATATAGATTTTGGGATATATTATAGATTTATATAGATTTTGGGATATATTATAGATTTATATAGAATTGGGATATATTATAGATTTATATAGATTTTGGGATATATTATAATATCTATATAGATTTTGGGATATATTATAGATTTATATAGATTTTGGGATATATTATAGATTTATATAGAATTGGGATATATTATAGATTTATATAGATTTTGGGATATATTATAGATTTATATAGAATTGGGATATATTATAGATTTATATAGATTTTGGGATATATTATAGATTTATATAGAATTGGGATATATTATAGATTTATATAGATTTTGGGATATATTATAATATCTATATAGATTTTGGGATATATTATAGATTTATATAGAATTGGGATATATCAGTAGATTTATATAGATTTGGGGATATATTATAATATTTATACATATTCTCTACTCATCCATATCTGTTCATTATTTATTATGTATTAATCCAGCTATTATTTATCAATGTATTTATCTCTATTATCCATCTATTAATTTATCTATAATCCATAATCTATCATTTATCTATTAACATGATCCTAAAATGCTTAGAAACACTTGGTTTTCCTCCCTCTGACTTTAAACTTTCTCTCCAAACCCTGACACTTTATAAAGTCAAATTCATCTAAATGTACATAGAAAAAGGCCCAGGGCCCCAAATAATGCGAGGGGCCCCTTACTGCACCTGTGTGTCCGCGCCAGCCCTGCTCATGGGCCCCGCTCCAGCCCCTCTGCGCTTTGTGCCCTTCTTCATGGTGAAGGAGTCAGGGGCAGAGTGCAGAGACCCGCAGAGAGGCCCCTCTAATGAACTACCGACCCCCTCCCCCTCCCCCCCATGGTCTGGGGGGCTAGGCTTCCCATTACAGCCAACTGAGCCAAGCAGGGCTTTAACCCACACAGTGCCAGAGCTGTGAGCAATAAAGGACTGAGCATTTCTATCCACTGACTTCACCATACATGATACAGGGCCCGTCACCGATTTAACTATGCATGATACAGGGAGCTGGCTTGCTTTTTAATGTATACATTATACTGGGGGGCGGCTCGCTGATTTATCTATACATTATACAGGGGCCAGTCACTGATTTATCTATACATTATACAGGGGCCGGGTCACTGATTTATCTATACATTACACAGGGGGCCAGCTCGCTGATTTATCTATACATTATACAGGGGGCCGGTCACTAATTTATCTATACATTATACAGGGGGCCGGCTCGCCAATTTATCTATACATTATACAGGGGGCCGGGTCACTGATTTATCTATACATTATACAGGGGCCGGGTCACTGATTTATCTATACATTACACAGGGGGCCAGCTCGCTGATTTATCTATACATTATACAGGGGGCCGGTCACTGATTTATCTATACAATATACAGGGGGCCGGCTCGCTGATTTATCTATACATTATACAGGGGGCTGGTCACTGATTTATCTATACATTATACAGGGGGCCGGCTCGCTGATTTATCCATACATTATACAGGGGGCCGGCTCGCTGATTTATCTATACATTATACAGGGGCCGGCTTAGCCCTTCATCCACGATAAGCTCCCTGGGTTGAGCCTCCATAACATTCAGTGAAGAAAGGGAAAATATTTTTTTAACCTGCAAACTCCCTCTTTGATGAATAAACGGCAACATATTAAAAGCAAAGGGTTAAACAACCCGAAAGCCCCCCATACACAGGCCCTACCAGAGGGGTGTGCAGCATGCCGCCCCAGTGAGCTATAAATAGTCTTTAAATACTGCAGTTTGCTTTGCAACCGGTGCAGGACTCAAACACAGGAGCAGCATTAGGAGTCATTCGGGGCTCCTACATGATTTGTTTTAATTTATCACAAAAATATCTAAAACCAAATAAAAACAATAAAACGTCATCTCAATGAATGCAGAAAGTGCTCAATGATTCAGCCTTGGCACTTAAAAGGTTACGTGGGTCCCCAGAGTGATTTAAAGTGACAGAAGCCCTAATCAGGGGTAACATGCGCTTCCCCTTCCTGCCTTCCTGCCCCAGCTGGCAAATAATCGACACTTTCACTAAAACTGTTACTTTTCTAGGAAGTGCAGGGGGGTGGGGGATACCAGCTCAAACTCACAGACCAGGCTGTGGCCCCTCACCGGCCCCCAATACACTGACCCAGCACACCTCATCCTTAAACCCCTCTCCAGGAGATAATGTTCACCCATTTCATATTTTATAACTCAGTAAATAATAATTATAGACATATTTATTACGTTTTGGTAACACATTAATTCTGTTCCAATGGTGGGTGGGCTATCTGGACTCCATCTGCCCCCATTTTGTACAGATAGCGCCACATTTAGACGGGGCTGGTGACTTTTTCCTCCCCAGCCTCTCCCATCTGGTATGACGGCTCTGGTAGTGTGGGCCCCGTCTCTGGTGCCTGATCCCTCGTGGGGCAGCCGGAACCGATCCTCCCCCCTGCGAATCACATTCAGCTAAGGACATTGCCCTAAATGGGGCAAATCCTGGCCTGTGTACCCTGTATAATACATAGGGTGTGGCTGACCCCCCATATAACACACAGGAAGCAGGGTGTCCCCCGTATAACACAGGGTGCCGAGCTAGTTCCATACTGTGTAAGCAGACCTCTTGTATGGTGGTCTCAGCCTTCCCCGTGTCACGTGAGGCCATGTCCTCAGACGGACCCCCAGCTGCTCCACGGCGGATCAGCTCAGCCTAGAGCTACGGCAGCGCAACAGACCCCCAGCTCAGCTCTCAGCCTGCGGTCTGTGACGGGGGATCAAACCTTCATAAGTGCCCCCCGGCTCTCGCTGTACAGTCTGCTCTGTGCCCACCCAATGGCGCTCTGTGCCCACCCAATGGCACCCTGTACCCACCCAATGGCACCCTGTACCCATGCCGCTTATAACGCGTTTACGTGTCACGTTCAGGGTATTTGCACGCCCCGTGTCTCATGAATAGAACGTGGCCCTCTGTGCACGCTCTCTGCACTCTCATTATTAGCTCCACAGTAAAGGAGAACGTCACGCGTGGCATTTCTTCTTATATCATTAGGAGGAGTTACTCCTAACAGATCTCCGAACGCTGCTCACTGACTCCATAGGGGCCGTATACATTATACCGGAGCTGGTCTGTCCGGGGCACCTGCATCGGGGCACCATCTGTCACCCTAGAGGTAGTAGTTCAGATGCCTGCACAGGTGTGGGAGGCACACGGGACATTGATTGGGGGCTTCTTGCCTAACGTGCTACCTGGTCTGGGTCAACCCTGCTTTATACCTTCTTGATGCCAGCACCTATACCAACATGTATAGCAGAACGTATAGACTGGGGTAAAACCCCTGAGAATCTGCCCCATTCACCCTGAGACTGGGGTAAAACCCCTGAGAATCTGCCCCATTCACGCCTGGCCCACTCCATGTATGTATTTTTTGTACACCTGGGTGTCTAGGAACAGGAAACTGACCGTGACTTCCTGTTTCACAGGCTGTTTCGTGTCTATAGCGTGTCTATAGCGTGTCTGTATCGTGTCTATAGCGTGTCTGTATCGTGTCTATAGCGTGTCTGTATCGTGTCTATAGCGTGTCTGTATCGTGTCTATAGCGTGTCTGTATCGTGTCTATATCGTGTCTGTATCGTGTCTATAGCGTGTCTGTATCGTGTCTATAGCGTGTCTGTATCGTGTCTATAGCGTGTCTGTATCGTGTCTATAGCGTGTCTGTATCGTGTCTATAGCGTGTCTGTATTGTGTCAATAGCGTGTCTGTATGGTGTCTGTAGCGTGCCTGTAGCGTGTCTGTATGGTGCCTGTAGCGTGTCTGTAGCGTGTCCTTCAGCTGGAGAATTGTAGAAGTAGAAAGTCCCCAAAACCACAATCCGACGTCACCTGCATCCCCGCGAGTTGTTGGGAAGGGATTCAAGGAAAAAGCCTTGAAAACAAACTTAACCGCCGTCCTTTGGCCGGACCTCACCAGAACTTCAAATCGGATCGGGTTTTATGATCAGACGAAACCAAAATAGAGTTTTTTGGCAATAAACAGCAGAGGTGGGTTTGGCGCACAGAGAGGAAGCCGTATGGAGATGTACCTCATGCCCACGGATAAATATGGCCCCAGGCATTTATTTTCTTGTTTTTGGGGGATAAACCTGTTTTATGTTTGTGATTGTTCGATGTCTATGAGAGCGTAGACTATTTTTGTGTAATTTTTGAAGAAAATATATAAAAGTTAAAGACAAATTTTCACAGCCGCTCCATACATATACCTACTCTGCTCCAGATACACACTTGGCCTGCTCCATACATACACCTAATGTGCTCCATATATACACCAGATTGGCTCCAGATACACACTTGGCCCGCTCCATACATATACCTAATCTGCTCCATATATACACCAGATCGGCTCCAGATACACACTTGGCCCGCTCCATACATATACCTAATCTGCTCCATATATACACCAGATTGGCTCCAGATACACACTTGGCCCGCTCCATACCTACACCTAATCTGCTCCATATATACACCAGATCGGCACCAGATACACACCTGGCTCGCTCCATACCTACACCTAATCTGCTCCATATATACACCAGATACACACTTGGCCCGCTCCATACATACACCTAATCTGCTCCATATATACACCAGATACACACTTGGCTTGTTCCAGACCCACATAACCAAATAATCCCTGCTCATTACTCAGCATCACGTGTGATGCAAACCAATTAAGAGGAAGTAATAATATACGTGTTACATGCGACTGGCACGCGTGTAACGCTAATGCAGGATGAGGAAATGGTAATAAAGCAGATATTTGCGTCATTTATAAACACAGCGCCTCGCAGCAGCACCCCGGATCTATACACACGAACACGCATGCATCACCTGTACCGTGTACACACACCAGGTACACAGGCAAACACAAACAATACAGAGCGGTTTCCACAACGTGACGATCAGGCAGGGAATCCCTGCCTTAAAGCGCATCACATTAAACCGGCACACATAAACACGGAATATGCCACCATTAACCCCGTGAGTGCCGGCGAGGCAGCCAGGCTCTGCCGTCACAAGGAATCCCCCTTCCTGGCACAGAGACGGAGGCTGGAGGGCGCCAGCCCCAATCCCAAAAAAATTCAAAAGCTAGTCTCGCTCAGCAGCGCGTCCTCAGTCGCTCCCGTGTCCCCATTCTCCCTCGCAATCACTGCAACACGGCACTCACACCCTGCAGGCACACCGGCCCCTGTCGGCCCCCACAGCAACCCCGGCAACTGACAAAAAGACCAGAAATAAAGGTTAAGGGACGTACCCATAAACCCTGGAGCCGAGCGGCAGTGAGGATGCAGTCAGGTGTTCGTTCCTCACGCCCCCCCCTGTACCCCCACTCCTCCCTCTCTCCCTCCTTCCCTCTCTCCCCCCTTTTCCCCTCTCTCTGTCCTGATATTGCAGCTCAGATTGGAAGGAGGGGAGGGTGGATGGGTCGGGGGACCAAAGGGGGAAAAGAACGGAGAATTTCCTTTGTCTAGAAACAGCAGCTCACGTGATCCCGGCGGGGTCTCCTCGTTGGCTGAGGAGAGGAGGGGGGAAGACGGGGAGAGGGGGAGCGGAGGGGGCGCGGAGGGGGCAGAACACGCTGGAACGGGGCCAGCAGGCTGTGTCTGGAAACATAGAACGTGCTGTATGCCCTCCACATATACACGTATACACGCACAGCCCGCCATATGCATCCAATCAACATATATACAGGTAGAAGCGACGTGTAATCTGCCCCGTCACCCTAAAAAGATGGAGAATCTTCCCTGTCACCCTGAAAATACAGAGAATCTGCCCCTCACCCTGAAAAGACGGAGAATCTGCCCCTCACCCTGAAAAGACGGAGAATCTGCCCCTCACCCTGAAAAGACGGAGAATCTGCCCCTCACCCTGTAAAGACAGAGAATCTGATCCTTCACCCTGAAAAACTGAGAATCTGCCCCGTCGCCCTGAAAAAAAAAGATAATCTGCCCCGTCACAAGGAAAAAAATAGTGAATTGTACCCACTCCACTGCCCTGGGGAATCTGCCCCGCTGCCCTGGGGAATCTGTGTGAGCAGATCCACTTTCACAGAACCCCGGAGAACAATGTCACGTAACGTGCAGAACTACTAACATACGCCAAGGACGATGGAAAGTTTTAAAGGAAAGGGTTTCTTTTTGTTGCTTTTGACTTTCCAAAAACACGATGGCGGGATATAAAGAGTATATGACTGAAGGGTAGTAGGTACATGGAGCTGTCTTACGGGGAAAGTGGTTGGGGACACAGGCTAGCAGTACTGACTACATGTGCAGAGTTGTCCTCAAACAGACGCAGAGTTCTGAGTCGAGTTATTAGCCCCCCCGGTAATAACTATATAAGATGCCACGTTAACAAAGCCACCTTCTCTAAAGAAGTAAGAAAGACAAATTCTTAACGAGGAGGGTCAGACACCGCTTGGAATGTACAGCCAGGGGCTGTGCTATCCGTTAGATGATGTCATACTTAATCTGCATGCATAACGTGATGCGTGATGTAATACAGGAAACCCCTTGGCAGAATGAGGACTGTGCAAAAAGCGTTAGTGAATACTGAGTGATACCGGCGAGATCCCTGCGCATTCTGGGTCGTGGTAATCCCTATTAGATCACCGGTGGTTTGCTGAGATTTAACTTGAATGACACCGCAGGAACCAGAGGATGTGGATGGGGTGCTTTTACTGGGGCAGAACATCCCATGCACCCTCTGGATGACTGCTGATCCTACACACCAAACCATACAAACCATACATAGTACCCTGGTGCTGCCCCAGCTACATGGCCCATGTTGTAGTGTTTGGGGCATTATTCGTCCGCAGTTTAGAAGAAGTCTATAGAGGCTTGAAAAGTGTTCAAAGAAGGACAGGACGCCTGACGATATAACACAGACTCCATTGTACAGAGTAGAGAACGTTCTCCAGAGCAGGTTACATAGAACATGGAACGTCCCATAGAACACGCAGTTCTCTACTGCCCCTCCGAACATTCAACACCTTCTGATCACGTCATAGACTAATTAACAGAACACGGCAAGGAACGTTCTCCGCAGCATGGCCAGCCTACCAAACACAGAGATCAGAACATTCTGCAGAACCCAGAACCTACCAACACCTTCTGAACATGCACGGGAAGCCAATAAGAGCCACCAAACTACAGCCCTTATGACACGCGTTCAACCTACTGCTGGCTAATCACAATGCGAGTCGAAGTTATACAACATCTGGAGAGCACGCTGTACCCAACACGAGGTCAGACCATTGGAGAACATTCTAATGGGTGTGAAGCATTATACGGAAGGATGCTCTGGAATTCTTCATTCAGCCATAACGCCCATTACAAGCCCTGCATGGAAATGGATCGTGTTCCTCATTTACCAGTCACGGGGCCCTCGACCAAATGACAAACATTTTCATCAGGTCTTGTATATGTTTTATTTTAAGGCACCGGTGCCTCTGGTTTAAGGAAAAGATAATTAGATAACGATATCTCAACACCGAGTAACTTCTTCAGGCCACATGTGTTCATGGAGAGAGAGAGACACATAAAGTGATGTCCATGTCTTACAGACAGTTCCTAATGGGTTAATCCTACTGGATACTTGGATCTATTGATCACTATGTACATTGGATCCCTGGAGGCCTCTCGCTGCCCCTCACCACGTTCCTGGGTCCCCACATACCTCAGTGGTGCTCCTTCCGAGTGCCACACTAGATCCTGCTCTCTCGGCTGGGACCAGCTCGGCAGAGATCGAGGGCTGAGGGGGGATTAAGTCCCCTCCCAGCAGTCACCGCATCCTATTAACAAGCCCCAGTGGGGAGGATTCAGTTAACTGGCGGTGAAACCATTAACAATACCCCAGAGGCCATAACTGGCTGCAAGATATTGATTGACTCCTGTTGCCCGAGGGGAGCCCACAGCCTCCAGTCCAGGCAACGTTAGGCCAGACAGCCCCATATACGACACATATACAGTCTGACGAGAGATGGATTCCTAGTGGACACGACCCTTGTGATCTCATTAAACTCAGTAACAAGCTGTCGGGGCAGCTCCATAAACTGCCTGGCAAGGAATTCCAGGGGCCATCGTCGGAGCTTGAGATCCAAAGAGGCCACCTGAAAAATTTCACCTGTGACAGAGAAATGAGAGCGGGCTTTTCTTCCACGGTATTTTGCACCTTCACAAATGGATGTGGGATACTTGAACGTAAGCGCTCTACTGTCTAGCGCCAGATCCGAGCAGGTGCCTATAACACCTGTGTGTCCATCTGTGGCCCTTTCCCTGCTGTGCTCAGGCCGGATGCCCCTGAACTACATAGTCACTAAAGAGCCAAAAGAATAATTCAAAGGGTTACATGTATATTGAGAAAAAGTCCGAATTTGGAAGAGAGGATTCTAATCCGGCGGCGTTACTGTGAGATTCTGATACTCTCTGGAGGAACTAGGAGGGTCTTTTGGGGTGGAATTCCCAGAGTTTATCGAAAAATATTGATTCAACTTCTTTGTTGGGAATCTCTGCCTCGTTGGTTTAATGGCATAAAGAAGCACGTTCGATGGCAGCGGGAAGATGTCTTATAATCAGGAGATCCTTTGGGTTGGGGTGAATTTTCCTTGCATTTTTACAATATTAAATTTAAATAAGAGAGCGCGGACCCCCGAGTTTCACCGTACGACGGAGGGGTGTCCCGAAGCGGGTGTGCAGCCACTTGGCAGCCATTCACCGGCGGGGCGATGTTCCAGCTTGTGTTTCTATAAAAAGACACCTTGATTCTGGAAGTCCTGGAGATGACAGCCTGTTACCATGGAGACAGGCGGTGACGACAACGACTGTGCGAGCTGCGTGCTCGCTCTGGGAGACCCCAGAATGAGTGCATATAACTCTACTGACTGCCCACCAGTCTGACCGTACACTATTTTTCTGAGTGCTTGCTGCGGCTGTTCACATCTACTCCCACTGAGTGTGCGCACTCCATGGCAGCCAGTTAAAACCACTCTGAGTGAGTGTTTGCTGCAGCTGGTTACAGTAAGCTTTAGTGTCAGTCTAATAGAGTGTGACCCAGACACACCTGGAACAGACAGCATTTTGTGACAAGACCACCAGGAGGAGGAGAGAGGAACCTGGAAACCACAGGACCCAACTCACCATCCGCCAGGACCCAACTCACCATCCGTCAGGACCCAACTCACCATCCGTCAGGACCCAACTCACCATCCCTCAGGACCCAACTCACCATCCGGCAGGACCCAACTCACCATCCGGCAGGACCCAACTCACCATCCGGCAGGACCCAACTCACCATCCGGCAGACTCCAGACTCTCAGAATTTCGCTAATGCTTTAACATTCCCTTTACATCCCCGTGACTCGTTACATTCCCGTAAAGGAGACTAAATGGGAATTCCAGTTTAATGACATCGAGGTGACTTCCATTATCATGGAGATGCACAATAGCCCAATGTGCACAAAAACACCAACAAATATATCATCAGGAAGAGGATCAAAATGGAGGACCCGTCCTCAAATAACTAAAGTTACGCAGCGTTCCTCATAGTTGTGACTAATCTCGGCACCTTTACCAAGAAGACATCATAAGGAATCCAGAACCACCATCCTTTCGTTGTATTTATATAGATTTTTTCCACCCCAATAACATATTTTTGCACAATAAATGCCACCATTATTTTCTGCAGAGATGGAGAAACCCCAAGAATGAGGTGTGGGTTTCAAAATACGAGGGATATGGCTGCTAGATTCTGTTTAGTTAATTACCTTAATTTTAAGCATTAATAACATTAATAAGAAACACTCCACTGGGGTTTCTCACTCTTAACGGAATTTACTGGAATTACAGATGTCTCTGCAGGCAGGGAATTCCGGATCTTTACTGTTCTTACTGCAAGCACTCTCCCTTTTAATAAGCAGTGACTGTTTCAGAGTTGCTTCTTATGTTCTAGGTCTTGTTTATAAACAGCTACCTGAGAGAGTTCCCAGAATGCCCAAACTCAAAGGCGCGTTTTTATTAAATGGTGCAAGACTCCTTGATGTCACGTAACTGGCTTCTGCAGCCACCTACTGACATTGTGCACTAACATGGAGTACGCTTATGGTGTGAGTTGGCATTTACACAGAACCAGAAGCCCCTAGCTGAAGAATTTCTCTGCTCCGCTCCAAGGACAGTTAGCTGGACGAGTACAGTGACTACCGGACCAAAACCATCCCAATACCCTAAATTATACTTAAATCATTCGCTCTATAAACGCCTTTTGAAACGACCACCGGTGCTAACATTTTACTAATTCTCTCGCAAATCCAGCCGAGTTCAAAGCCTGAGTGGCCCCCCGGACAGTTCTGTAAATGTTGTATTTTAGAAACACAGTAAATCAGCGAAATAACAAAAAATATACAATTTATCGCATTAAAAATTAGTTTTTCCTTTTTTGCCCCAGTTGTAGTTTTTGCCCCATAATATAATGTTTTCAGGCAGCTGCATATCAGCCGTTTGTATGATTCTCGCTCTGTTATCTGATCCTTGATCTACTAAACACCCCGACTCCTTATCATACTGCCTGTGGGAAACAATAGAATGGCTCCGTCTTAATCACTAGTTCTGACTCATAAAAGTCTATAGAAAAAAGGGCTTAACTAGTAAAGCATCAGCTCAGTTTGGGTTTTGAGACGGGAAAGTCACCCAAAATATCACATGACTGACAGCAACAGCGCCTCCAGGTCAGCAGATAAAGGGAGTTTATTGGAACAAAATGAGATAAAACAAGGTTTTTGTCACCAACTGACATTACTGTATACAGCGCTGGGGGGTTATATTACTGTATACAGCGCTGGGGGGTTATATTACTGTATACAGCGCTGGGGGTTATATTACTGTATACAGCACTGGGGGTTATATTACTGTATACAGCGCTGGGGGTTATATTACTGTATACAGCGCTGGGGGGTTATATTACTGTATACAGAGCTGGGGGTTATATTACTGTATACAGTGCTGGGGGGTTATATTACTGTATACAGCGCTGGGGGGTTATATTACTGTATACAGCGCTGGGGGTTATATTACTGTATACAGCGCTGGGGGGTTATATTACTGTATACAGCGCTGGGGGTTATATTACTGTATACAGTGCTGGGGGGTTATATTACTGTATACAGCGCTGGGGGTTATATTACTGTATACAGCGCTGGGGGTTATATTACTGTATACAGTGCTGGGGGGTTATATTACTGTATACAGCGCTGGGGGTTATATTACTGTATACAGCGCTGGGGGTTATATTACTGTATACAGCGCTGGGGGTTATATTACTGTATACAGCGCTGGGGGTTATATTACTGTATACAGCGCCTGGGGGGTTATATTACTGTATACAGCGCTGGGGGGTTATATTACTGTATACAGCGCTGGGGGGGTTATATTACTGTATACAGCGCTGGGGCCTTATATTACTGTATACAGCGCTGGGGGTTATATTACTGTATACAGTGCTGGGGGGTTATATTACTATATACAGCGCTGGGGGTTATGTTACTGTATACAGCGCTGGGGGGTTATATTACTGTATACAGCGCTGGGGGTTATATTACTGTATACAGCGCTGGGGGGTTATATTACTGTATACAGCGCTGGGGGTTATATTACTGTATACAGCGCTGGGGGGTTATATTACTGTATACAGCGCTGGGGGGGTTATATTACTGTATACAGCGCTGGGGGGGTTATATTACTGTATACAGCGCTGGGGGTTATATTACTGTATACAGTGCTGGGGGGTATATTACTGTATACAGCGCTGGGGGGTTATATTACTCTATACAGCACTGGGGGGTTATATTACTGTATACAGCGCTGGGGGTTATATTACTGTATACAGCGCTGGGGGGGTTATATTACTATATACAGCACTGGGGGGTTATATCACTGTATACAGCGCTGGGGGTTAAATTACTGGATACAGCGCTGGGGGTAATATTACTGTATACAGCGCTGAGGGGTTATATTACTGTATACAGTGCTGGGGGGGTTATATTACGGTATACAGCGCTGGGGGTTATATTACTGTATACAGTGCTGGGGGTTATATTACTGTATACAGTGCTGGGGGGTTATATTACTGTATACAGCGCTGGGGGGATATTACTGTATACAGCGCTGGGGGTTATATTACTGTATACAGCCCTGGGGGGTTATATTACTGTATACAGCACTGGGGGTTATATTACTGTATACAGCGCTGGGGGTTATATTACTGTATACAGCACTGGGGGGTTATATTACTGTATACAGCGCTGGGGGTTATATTACTGTATACAGCGCTGGGGGGGCATGTTACTGTATACAGCGCTGGGGGGGCATATTACTGTATACAGCGCTGGGGGTTATATTACTGTATACAGCGCTGGGGGGTTATATTACTGTATACAGTGCGGGGCGGTTATATTACTGTATACAGTGCTGGGGGTTATATTACTGTACACAGCGCTGGGGGTTATATTACTGTATACAGCGCTGGGGGTTATATTACTGTATACAGCGCTGGGGGTTATATTACTGTACACAGCGCTGGGGGTTATTACTGTACACAGTGCTGGGGTTAGATTACTGTACACAGCGCTGGGGGTTATATTACTGTATACAGTGCTGGGGGGTTATATTACTGTATACAGCGCTGGGGGGTTATATTACTGTATACAGCCCTGGGGGGTTATATTACTGTATACAGCGCTGGGGGGGTTATATTACTGTATACAGCGCTGGGGGGGTTATATTACTGTATACAGCGCTGGGGGTAATATTACTGTATACAGCGCTGGGGGGGTTATATCACTGTATACAGCGCTGGGGGTTATATTACTGTACACAGCGCTGGGGGTTATTACTGTACACAGTGCTGGGGTTATATTGCTGTATACAGTGCTGGGGGTTATATTACTGTATACAGCGCTGGGGGGTTATATTACTGTATACAGTGCTGGGGGGTAATATTACTGTATACAACGCTGGGGGTTATGTTACTGTATACAGTGCTGGGGGGTTATATTACTGTATACAGCTCTGGGGGTTCTATTACTGGATACAGTTAGGTTCTAGGTTCATGCTTGGCAAGTTGGGTGAGACTCTACTGGTTTATGCCATACCTCGCCTCAGCAAACTACTAAGTTATTGTCTACCGAAGGCCCCAATTCTTCCTAGGTAGCTCCTTACTGTCCTGGTGTTCGTTTAGGACACGCCATGGCTTGGTGCACAACAAGTGTCCATACGATATCCCAACATAAATACTCTTGCCCCAGTTGGCTCCCTACTGCCCTGGCATTAGTGTCTGGCATAGCACGCTCGGCACACCATGAGCAGCCACGGGGGATTTAAGCATTACATACAATCCTCCCAGAAGGAAGTCTGACCCCGCGGTCCTTACCTCCCTCTTCCATCTGGCCAGCCACTCATCTCTCTTCCTCTTGCTGATGTAATAAGGGTCCCCAGCCTGGAAGGGCAGTCTTTGCATGGGCCTCTGACGAAGACTGGACTCCCAGCCTAACCCTCCACGTAGCCGGCCTCGGTATCCCTGCTCAACAGTAGTTAAAGAAAAAGTCAATATACCCAATGCAGTCTAGCATCCTTCCCCACCTATTCTGGTCATTAGAGGCTGCCGTACCTTCTTAAAGGGCCAGCAGCATGTCATCTATAATTATATTACAGTATATTATTATATATTGATTTATATAGCGCCATCATATTCTGCAGCGCTGTATTAATATAATACTGACCACTTCCCACCAGGTATTGGGTATTCACTCGTTCCCACTCCTCTAAAAACAGATCCTTTAGTACCCAAAGTCCCTTTCCTAGAGCCAATAACTCATTGGTTACAGGGAAAGTTTAATGTACAGATCAGAAGGACAACGTTTTAAAACGGAAAACTCCTTCTGACATCACTAAGCAGCTTCATATGTAAACGAGGTCCCTAAGGGATCATTTGCATGTCAGGACCCTGTCGGGGGGGTTCTTGAAATTGTTCCAGATTTCTCTGGATGGAGATCATCTACATCCGGCTCGGATAATATCAGATTGTATTATTATTCCCTGTATTCTAAACATACAAATGGCATTGGAATTGTGGAAGTTCAGGAAAGTCTTATTGCACGTAGATACACATCATATCAGCAAGTCTTCCTTGGGTTATATACAGTGCTGTGCAAAAGATTTAGGCAGGTGTGAACAATTCTTTACACCTCGGTCGCGTCTCTCTCTTCATGTAATCTCAGACAGACTCAGTGTTGAGATCAGGGCTCTGCGGAGGCCAAACCATCACTCCCAGGACTCCTTGGTCTACTTTACAGTTTTTCGTTGTCATGCTGCAGAATAAACTTGGAGCCATTTAGATGACACCCCGATGGTATTTCGTGATGGATAAGTAACTGTCTGTACTTCTCGGCATTGAGGAGACCATTAATTCTGACCAAATCCCCAACTCAATTTGGAGAAATGCAGCCTCAAACCTCCACCATGCGTCACTGCCGCACACGCTCACTCTTGTACCGCTCTCCAGCCCTTAGGCGAACAAACCGCCTTCTGCTACAGACAAATATTTGACATCAGTCCAGAGCACGTGCTGCCATGTTCTGCACCCCGGTTCCTGTGTTTTTGTGAATAGTCGCTGGGCCTTGTCTCCACTCCGGTCGTTTGGCTTCTTGGCCGCACCAGAGTCCCACTGTTTTCTGCCAATGCTGAGCTGATGGCAGCGCTGGACATCTTCCGAATACAAAGCGAAGTAAGCATTATGTGTTGTTTCCTTGGCCGACCCCTGCGCCTACGGTCCTCAACATTGCCCGTTTCTTTGCGATTCTTCAGAAGAACATCTGGCAATCCCTGTCTGCCTTGAAATTTCTGCCCGGGAGAGACCTTGGTAGTCCGGTATAACTACCCTGTGTCTTGTTGCTGTGCTCAGTCTTGCCATTGTGTATGACTTTAGCATGTCTTCAGCAACCTCACCCTCTCACCCGGTTTCTTTCCTCCTACACAGCTGTTTCTGAGTCAGTTAATCATTGTGTTTCATCCTACATAAGAAATGCCTAAGACTTTTGCACAGTACTGTATATAGGAACTTGCTGCAATAAGCAAGGAGTTCCCTGCTGGGGCAGATATATGTAACAATTGGCACATTGCTACATTGCCCATATCTTAATACCAATGCAAAGACTGCATAGGCTTTACATCTCTAGTGGGCAGTATTTGGAGGGGTGACGATGCCCTTCTGTACGCCATAACCAATGACTAAAATACTGTATTGGCCACAAAATCTCTGGGTCCCCCATAGCACTGGACCCATGGGATCGCAAATCCTTGAACCCCAGAGTCTGAGACTCTCCAAATGCCTACGGGACTCTGATACATCCACACAACGCAGGCAATTTGGGGGAAATGTACTATTAAATAGCAAATTCTATACATCCGTAGCTATTCTGGTCCGTGATTAATCCTCTTCTGTCTCAGATGGGTTAGGCCTGATCTGCAGGTTTAGCATAAATATGTAAATTCAATCTGATACATTCAGAGAGGGGAGATTAATTACCCCTCTCTGACAGCCCCGCAGATAGTGAGGACCCTCATGAGACGAGAGAAAGAAAAAATCCAAATAATTTCCGGAAATAAGTCGGAAAACAAAAAAAGTGGAATAGACAGCTCCACCAGAGCCCACCATGGATGAAACCTCCATCTTCAGATCCCACCTGACTCTGTAACCTAGTGCTTGAGGTTTTTATTGTCTCATCCTGATTGGTGGTTTATGTGAATTCCATTGGTGGGAGAAGAAGTCACACTATGATAAGTAATATGTAAACATGTGACAACCTAAGGGCCTCGAGGATTACAGCAAATAACATTAGCTGGTATTTGCATCTATTCCACCCCCACCGGTGGACACCTAACACCATAGAAACTCTGGATCCCTCTCTACAACCCCCCTTCTCGTGGCCCCTAAAACTGACACTTACCTCGAGTCTGGGCTAGTCCCCCACATGTGCTCACTTCTCCGTCTCACCGCATTACCTCTCCCTATTTCTACATCCCAGTCATACAGGTCTCTCCTATGAGCTAAATACACCCGGCAGCCTTGTTATTGCTTTCTGTAATGTACAGAGGTAAAGGCTAGATACATGGCACAGACAAAGCCAATCCTGCTCTAGACTGAAGTAGGTGACACCACAACACCTGTCATCATTAACACAGCTCACAGAACAATGGGTCACCCCCTGAGAATCATTGACAGCCTAGGGGCCCTGATCACTACAGACACCATGCCATGTAATGAATGAAAAGACACAATGGGTGAGATGCAGCAAACATGGCGGCATCACCAGCTAACACAAAGCCACGTCCATCCACTTCCTGTGTAACATTTGTAAAGGATATGCCCTTCATGGCCAAACCCTGCGAGCGCCACCTGATCAGAAATGGCCGACAGCACAGAGGAAGCGGCAGTCACTTCCTCAGCCATAGGAATGAGGTATCCTCATCACCCCCGGGGTGGGAGACTGGATATGGGCAACAAACTGCCCCGTAACAGGGCAAAGCGATGGCTCCAAACCTCCAGCAAGGGTTTCTCCACTCCAGTACTCCCAGTAGCAGGATGAAGCGCGTTAACTGGAATGGATGGGAGGCTCTACATACTAAGTAAGTCCCATGAAATATGGGTGTCTTCCATGCATTTTATTGACATATATCAGGTCCCTCCTTTCATTCCCATTTTACATGGTCACACTGGGACAGTAATACCCCACCATTAAGTAACAGACCATTCGGTACCGTGTCAGGTTATTATACAGGGAATGATAATACAACTCGTCCTGTGCCAGCTGCTGATTGGCCGTTTGTCTAGGGATCATGCAGCCTGCGCAGATTTATCCAACAGCACCCGTTACAAACAGAAATGTAATATCTGCCGACGGCCCGGGGCGATGCTGCCTGATACTTGCCTCCGATTTGGGAGAGTCTGGGCTTGAGTCTTCCTTATCTTCTTTACCTAAAAAAAACCAAACAACCACAAGGTGAAACAGTGAATTCCTCTTCAGATTCAAAGAAATAGGATGATTTAAATCATACCTGCCAAGTGTGCCTGTTAACGGGATATAAGGATGGGATTAGTTATATGTCCGGAGAGTATATAATATATAATATGAGGAATATACAGGATATAACGGGTTATAAGGACGGGATTAGTTATACGGCCGGAGAGTATATAATATATAATATGAGGAATATACAGGATATAACGGGTTATACGGACGGGATTAGTTATACGGCCGGAGAGTATATAATATATAATATGAGGAATATACAGGGATATAACGGGTTATAAGGACGGGATTAGTTATACGGCCGGAGAGTATATAATATATAATATGAGGAATATACAGGGATATAACGGGTTATAAGGACTGGATTAGTTATACGGCCGGAGAGTATATAATATAAAATATGAGGAATATACAGGGATATAACGGGTTATAAGGACGGGATTAGTTATACGACCGGAGAGTATATAATATATTATATGAGGAATATACAGGATATAACGGGTTATAAGGACGGGATTAGTTATACGGCCGGAGAGTATATAATATATAATATGAGGAATATACAGGATATAACGGGTTATAAGGACGGGATTAGTTATACGGGACGGAGAGTATATAATATATAATATCAACTCATTTGGCCTCCTGTATCACCTATATGCAGATGATACCCAAATCTACCTGTCTTCTCCTGATCTCTCTCCATCTCTCCTGTCCCGTATTACCAATTGCTTGTCTGCTATTTCTTCATGGATGTCACAACACTACCTGAAACTTAATCTTTCTAAAACTGAACTCATTATCTTCCCTCCCTCCATCTCCACTCCACTACCTGAATTCTCTATCACCATTAACAACACGACTATCTCTCCTACTAACCAGGCCCGATGCCTTGGGGTCATCCTTGACTCAAACCTCTCCTTCATCCCTCACATTCAGTCCCTCGCCAAATCCTGCCGCTTGCACCTAAAAAACATCTCTCGTATCCGCCCATTCCTCACCCAAGAATCCACAAAAACACTCGTTCATTCCCTTATCATTTCCCGTCTTGACTACTGCAACACTCTTCTGGTTGGCACTCCACTGTCTCGACTCTCTCCTTTACAGTCTATCCTAAATGCCGCTGCTAGGCTCATCTTCCTTGCACGTCGATCCTCTTCTGCTTCGCCCCTCTGTGAAACCCTCCACTGGCTCCCAATTACCTTTAGAATTAAATTTAAGATCCTGGTACTGACATATAAGGCCATCCATAATACTGATCCTCCGTACATTTCTGACCTCATTAGCAAATACTCTCCTACTCGATCCCTACGTTCCTCCCATGGGCTAAGGCTCTCCTCCTCACTCATCACCTCTTCCTTTTCCCGTCTACAAGATTTCACTCGAGCTGCCCCATATCTCTGGAATCTTCTCCCAAGGAACCTTCAGCATTCTCCCTCCCTCCCAACATTCAAGAAACATCTAAAAACCCACTTCTTCAGAGAAGCCGCGCCATCTTAGCTGCTAGAACTTCCTTGTCATCGATACAACCCCCACAATACCTCTCACCCTTTCTCTATGCCTTATGTTTGTCACCCCATTTCCCTCTAGATTGTAAGCTTGCGAGCAGGGCTCTCTCCACCAAATGTATCGGTTTGTCTTAGTCTGTCAATTCTTGTCTTGTCATATGCCTTGAATTTATGTATTGTATTAAGCGCTGCGTAAACTGTTGGCGCTATATAAATAAAGGATAATAATAATAATAATAATAATAATATGAGGAATATACAGAGATATAACGGGTTATAAGGACGGGATTAGTTATACGGGGAGGAGAGTATATAATATATAATATGAGGAATATACAGGATATAACGGGTTATAAGGACTGGATTAGTTATACGGCCGGAGAGTATATAATATAAAATATGAGGAATATACAGGGATATAACGGGTTATAAGGACGGGATTAGTTATACGGCCGGAGAGTATATAATATATAATATGAGGAATATACAGGATATAACGGGTTATAAGGACGGGATTAGTTATACGACCGGAGAGTATATAATATATAATATGAGGAATATACAGGATATAACGGGTTATAAGGACGGGATTAGTTATACGGGACGGAGAGTATATAATATATTATATGAGGAATATACAGGATATAACGGGTTATAAGGACGGGATTAGTTATACGGGACGGAGAGTATATAATATATAATATGAGGAATATATTATTATTATTATTATTATTATTATCTTTTATTTATATAGCGCCAACAGTTTACGCAGCGCTTAATACAATACATAAATTCAAGGGATATGACAAGACAAGAATTGACAGACTAAGACAAACCGATACATTTGGTGGAGAGAGCCCTGCTCGCAAGCTTACAATCTAGAGGGAAAATGGGGTGATAAACATAAGGCATAGAGAAAGGGTGAGAGGTATTGTGGGGGTATCAATGACAAGGATGTTCTAGCAGCTAAGATGGTATGCTTCTCTGAAGAAGTGGGTTTTTAGATGTTTCTTGAATGTCGGGAGGGAGGGTGAATTCTGAAGGTTCCTTGGGAGCAGATTCCAGAGATATGGGGCAGCTCGAGTGAAATCTTGTAGACGGGAAAAGGAAGAGGTGATGAGTGAGGAGGAGAGCCTTAGCCCATGGGAGGAACGTAGGGATCGAGTAGGAGAGTATTTGCTAATGAGGTCAGAAATGTACGGAGGAGCGGTATTGTGGATGGCCTTATATGTCAGTACCAGGATCTTAAATTTAATTCTAAAGGTAATCGGAAGCCAGTGGAGGGTTTCACAGAGGGGGGAAGCAGAAGAGGAACGACGTGCAAGGAAGATGAGCCTAGCAGCGGCATTAAGGATAGACTGTAGTGGAGAGAGTCGAGACAGTGGAATGCCAACCAGGGATATAACGGGTTATAAGGACGGAATTAGTTATACGGGGAGGAGAGTATATAATATATAATATGAGGAATATACAGGATATAACGGGTTATAAGGACGGGATTAGTTATACGGCCGGAGAGTATATAATATATAATATGAGGAATATACAGGATATATACAGGATTACACCTGTTTGGTAGGCCTCGTATTATACATTTGTATTATTTGAGCCTGTGACTAGCTTAGCGCACCGACATTTTTTCTTTTCCCTGTTTGCACATATTTGAGGTTGTTGGCTCCTCATTAGTCTGGTTGCAGCTTGCTGTCCAGGGGTTAATAGGGAGGAGGTTTAATTGCACCTCCCCCAACACATTAATAAGGTTTTGGTAGCCGTATAAACTGCTTTGTGTGCCCGCTATGTAGGAGGTGAGAGTAGGTTCTCACCCTATTGAGAGTGTGCCTTGACGTGGCGGGTGAGCTTAATTATACTTTGGCCAATTCATATAACCAAAACCTCTCATTTATGTTTATAGATTTGTTGCCAACTTTATTAGGGTGAGAAGCGCAGACAGTTTTTGTTTTTTTTATAACTGGGTTCCATAAGCTTTTGGGTGCTCAGAGGTCTCCTCTACAGATTTAAGTGACTGTCACTTTTTTCGGCTATGTTGAAATTAGACAGATTAACATTATTTATGGATTCCAATGGAATTTGTGCTGTGGAGTAACTTCTCTTTGCTGCTGATGGTATTGGATGATTTATGAGCCGTAACCTCTGTGGGATTGTGAACTGTTGGGGTGATGGGGGTCTTCCTGTTTAGGGACCCGATCACAGGACCGGTTTCTTAGAAAGCCAGAGAGAGCGGAAGGAAGGTCGGCCCTGCTGCAGGAAACAGGCTTATCTGCGTCTGCGATCGTGAGGCCCGCGCTGGCGCACGGGGGAGGGGGGCGCTCTTTATAGAGGAATACCCCCCCAGCTTTGGCCGCTTACTCTATATGCAGCAGAGGCACATTCCCAGCATCCTCTGCTTCACTGTTAGGTCGCCCCACAGTAAGGCCTCTAAGCTAACACTAGAGGATCAGAGGCTGAGACTGAATGGAAGGAAGTTTCTGAGAGGGTGGTGGAGAAGTGGAACAGCCAGAGGGTAGAGGGTAATACAGCGAGGGATTCTCCTGAATCTAAGACGAGACCAACGACTGATTAAGGTCTGAGTCTTTACAGCAGGAGAAACGGGCGACTAGACGGGGACCGGATGGGGCCGATCTGTCGGTTGTAGGGTTCTATGATTCTATGACGACACTGAGCAGATATTCAAAGTTCTCAGAAGGCGTTCCTTTGGCTTTCGCAAAAAGGAAGAAACTTCACAAGGTCGAGAAAACCCCCACAGGAGGAAAAACTGAGTTTCCAGCCACTTTTACTACTTCTGCCCTGTTCTCACATTCAGTGCTGGGCCAGGTACTTTTATACTGGTCTGTGCTGGTGTAATAATGGCCACTAGGGGGAGCAGAAGCAGAGAGAGGCAAAAATGGGCTGCTGGACGCCTTGCCCAGGGTCTGCATTCCTCACTTTTTAGGACTGGATGACATCATGACTGGGAGGAGTTCTGATATCAAAATGGAATGAACATTCAGACATTAAATATTCAGATTTAATCACCGCCACTCCCATTTTTATTCGTAATTGACTGATATATCACCATCACATTCTGCAGCGTTGTACAACGAGCATTCTATTTCTACTACTAATTTGGGATTCCTTTAAAAATGGTGATATCTGAAGAGGCGTTATAATAATGCATTGTGTAGATCGGCGTGTGCCGGGGGGCCGGGGGCTGGGTCTGTTGTAATGTTGTAACATTATCGTTAGGATTCCTGGCCTTGAACGTATGTACGTTTTAAGAGATGGGTTTTTATTAATAAATATTTGGAAGAGGGTTCTTTTTTGACTTGGTTTATTTGGTGATATTTAAACATTAGCCTCTTGGAAGCTGAGATCGGTGGCAGCCTTTGGCAGGACCAGTATTATCCAATCATCTTCCTGTCCTGCAGTTCTCTCCCCCACCACCCTTACAAAGGCTGTCTGAACCAATCAGCAACAATCAACAACTTCACATTAGGGGAGAGCTAAGCGGGGAAGAATAATCCTGCGGATCCTGAGGACAGGAAGTTAAGATGTGACACACATAAGGGGGTCTCATACATATATATGGGTTATTTTAACCTGTAAGCACCTTTACGTGGGTTTAGTTAACATATAGATGATTGAGAGAGTCCTCTAGGAGTCCCACCGGCCACCGAGGACTTACTTTTGTCCGAGCCGTCTGAATGGCTCCTCCGCCCCCGTTTTTTCGGGGTTGGGGCAGCGAGGGGGTCCCCGTCTTCCATGTCCTGAGAATCTGGCTCGTCGCTCAGAGTACAGCGGCCGTTCTCCAGCCCCGTTTCCCCATCTCGGAGTCCGTCCGCGGGGGACTCACACAGCTTCCTGTCCCGGGAGTTTGTTTCGGGGGCAGCCGTATCCTGGGCGGGGGTCTCGGGGCTGCTCTGCCCGCTCACCGCTCCGTTGTGCACGGCGCCCGAGTGACCGCTGTCTGGAGCCGCGTGGCACTTGGGGACTGAGGCGACGTCTTTGGGTGCAGAGACACTTTCTACCTGTGGACACAAACGACAGAATAATGTCCCCGTGGAACGTACCCCCAATCACCAGCACGATGCAGCCTGTCTTCTGTTACACTATCATTCACATCATCCTTAGCCATTAGCACATTTACAGGACCTCAGACCGGCCAGGCGGGAAATACATACAAGATGCAAATCAAACACAGACAGGCAGCGGCACGCCGAGTCCTGTGGCATTCAAATCTCATCATTCTAAGGCATCCAGAAGCTTCTCTCTGTGATACCTGTGTGTGATCGGCAATCTCCTGCTCTAAGCTCCATGCAGACTCCAAATCCCATCATACCCTCCGCTGGCTGAGTGTGATAGGAGTAACACTATTTTAAACTGGTTCCACTGGCAAAATACGTAATATCCTCTGCGTGTTTGGGGCAGCCCTGCCTCAAGGTTTTGGCCTCTCTTTGGCTGCCGGGTTCGGGGCTGCCGGGTTCGGGGACCCCATGGCCATTCCAAGAGGCAGTTCTTCTTGTAATTGAATGTGAGTTACTGCCCCGGAAGGGCGCGAAGAACCCCAGTGTCCGGGGGCATGGGGACCCTGGTAGGGTCAGTACGGGACAAAATCATTTCATCTATACGTTTGCAAGCATTTCCTGTGGGCCACTGCTTCATTCTTATTGCCATAGCAACTAATAGAAAGTTCCTGCTGATAGGGCATTTCCTGTTGCTATGGGGATGGGAGAGCTTTCCAAACCTTGCTGCAAAATCTTTTTAGATTTAACCCCCGGTGTGCCACGATGCGGCAGACACTGTCTGTAGCACGAGCCGCTGCTCACGTAAGACAGTGCTATCAGCACTGAGACTCTCTGGGATCGTTTAAGGCTGTCTGTCTCCATGCTGGGGATGCTGGCTGTTGCCATGGCAACTCCTGTAACCCACCCTGACCTTGTTCTAGACCCCTGGGCTCTGCTCCAGGCCTTGGGTTTGCCAAACAAAGCAGGATATTTCCAATTAAAGGAATGAGACCCCAAACGGAGCCTCAAAATTAAATTTTTACCAAATACGCCCTTAACCCTTTGGGTGCCGGTGTTCATCCCATAGCCACGTAAAGGGTTAATAATGTATAGCGTGTAGCCAAGGAATGAAAGACAATGGCCTATAGAGACCATGTCACCAAAACAGACTGCATGCTGAATTATAATTGGCTAGTGTTTTCAGCCAATCATAGATTAGAATCCAAACCACGGTCACCGACCATAAGACCCATGTGTGGCAGCTGCCGCCAGCGTGCGATAATACGGGCCGATAAAGCGTGCAGCGTGACCTATAGCGCGAGCATTTTAAAGAGCTGTCTCCTTATGGCAGTGAATGTGCAGTCTGATAATCCCTGTCTGGGGGTCACTTTACTGCCCCCCAAAGCACCTAAATATCACCCCAGAGTCCCGCTACGCGATTTAAACTCACCGCATGGCAAAACGACAATGCTACAGAAAATAAATATTTACCGGCTGGCTGAGAGTGATGAGAATTACAGTCTAACCACATTCAAATGCCTTGTGTGACTCCACCCTTACCCCGTCATGGTGCGAAGCGTTGATGTGCCCCCCCACCCCACCCTCGGGCACCTGTAATAACAACACCCAGCCAAAATGATGAATTTCAGCCCAAAATGCAAGCCGACAAAAATAACACGTTTCCTTCCTGCTTACTGATTAACCCTGAAGAGGGGCCCTTCACTACTAAACTGGCTTATTGCCTCGCGGCAGGTAATTAACCCCATCACAGCCACAAGGACAACAGACTCCTGAAGTGGCCCCCAAGCAAACAGGGGTTAACCAGCTAAGGTTGCTTAATGCCTCTCAGCTCACGAGATACACACCAGAGCTGCCCAAGACCAGAGGGCTATACACCAGAGTAGCCTGAACGCTAGTGGCATACACTAGAGAAGACTAAGAGCCAAGGGCTATGCACTAGAGCACACAGAGTCATATAGAGTTTTATACAGGATACGTAGTGATTCATACCCAGCGCTGTTATGCCCAGCTGGCACAGTCTCCATAGCGCGCCATCCACACAACAATCCACCTGTTCAGAGGAGCTTACAATCTATACTTCTAACTGCTCCTTCGAGATCTCCGGCCACTTCTTCACAAACCCTCCACGCTACAATCACATCATCCTCAGCCAAGCAATCCCCCTCCGTCTTATATGTGTGCCCCCTATTGTAACAGCACCTCGGCATCTGCTGGCGCCATATAAATATATATATAATAGGAGAGAGAGAGAATACGTAAGTTGCAGGAGGGAACTGGAGATCACCTGTACGGCTCCCCAGAGTAAATCTGCCCCGGGGTAACCAGCAGGGCACATAATATTACACCTACCCTCAAACTGCAATGTGGAGCACCCGTTAACCTTTCACTTCTCGAGGACCAGCTAAACTGCCACGTACCAAAGGGGGTGAGCAGGGTGTCATGCATTTAAAGGGTTAAAGAAAAGTAAACCTGCGCGGGGTTAAACCCCTGTTTCTAAATGTTTCCCCTAAACCGTTTCCAGCCCTTTTCAGCCCAAATAAATGAGTAAGGAGAGAGCAGCAGGCGCCGGAGTATTTCGGGCCCCGGGGCCCAGGCCTCTGGTCTCTGAGGTTTTCCGCCCCTTCCCCCAGCTCGCTCACCCTGGCACATCCTGGGTGTGTGTGCGCCACGTTGCCCCCGGGCAGTGCAGAGCATTGCAGAGCGCACTGCATCCTCCTCGCAGCGGCACACTGACACTTTCTCGGCCCCCCAGCTTTCCCTTTCGTGGTGAGGAGTCCACGTGCTGTGCGGGAGAGCGTCACTTCCTCCGAGCCGTGGCTCTGCCCTTCAGGGGGGGTGTTGTGCTGCCCGTGTCCACTTGTGGGGTAGATGTTGTGGATTTACCCCCGTGGGGAGTGCAAGCTTCCTGAGCGCAGGGACCTGGCATAAGACCCTGCAGTGGGGGGGGGCTCCGTTGTGAAGCACCGACCCAGGGTCCATAAAGCTCAATGGCTCAGAATCTGCCCCAGAGCAGATCAAAGAGCCCCCCCGGCGGGCAGCTGGGGGCTACATGTAGGACTATAAGTCTGGGTCTGGTCTTGGCTTAGATTCAGGAGCTGTATGTCTATCCCATGCATGTTTAATACCCTCACTGTATTACCCTCTACCACCTCTGCTGGGAGGCTGTTCCCGCTTATCTAATACCTTTTAAATAAAGTAAAACCTCCTTACATTCCATCTCAGCCTCCGCCTTTCAACGGGCAAATAGAACAAACCTATAGACATTAGAAGAGCGAGGCAGAAAAACTCAGGTACTGCCCCAGCCCCTCGCCCAATCCCTGCCAAACTGCCCCAGCACCCCCACCTAATGCCTGCCATCATAAGGGGCCAGTCGCCGACTGTCTGTAAACAATACATTATACAGGGGCCGGCTCGCGGATTTAACTATACATTATACAGGGGCCGGCTCGCTGATTTATCTATACATTATACAGGGGCCGATCACTGATTTATCTATACATTATACAGGGAGCCGGCTCGCTGATTTATCTATACATTATACAGGGGCCGGCTCGCTGATTTATCTATACATTATACAGGGGCCGATCACTGATTTATCTATACATTATACAGGGGCCGGTCTCTGATTTATCTATACATTATACAGGGGCCGGCTCGCTGATTTATCTATATATTATACAGGGGCCGGTCACTGATGTATCTATACATTATACAGGGGGCCGGCTCGCTGATTTATCTATATATTATACAGGGGCCGGTCACTGATTTATCTATACATTATACAGGGGGCGGGCTCGCTGATTTATCTATACATTATACAGGGGGCCGGTCGCTGATTTATCTATACATTATACAGGGGCAGGCTCGCTGATTTATCTATACAGTATACAGGGGGCTGGCTCACTGATTTATCTATACATTATACAGGGGCCGGCTCGCTGATTTAACTATACGTTATACAGGGGGCCGGCTTGCCGATTCAACTATACATTATCATGCCCCCCAACTGTCCCGATTTGGGCGGGGCAGTCCCCATTTTGGTTCTCTGTCCCGCCTATCCCTTCCTCTGTCCCGCTTTTTAGGGGCAGAGGTAGGGTAAGGCGTGAGCTCAACATTAGGGAGCGCCAGGTCTGTTACTTCCCACCACAGGATGAAGGATGAAGAAAGATGGAAGAAGGATGGAGGAAGAGGTAAGATATGGGGGAAAGGGGGTGTAAGGGCAGTGCGTGTGTAATACCAGTATAGTATTTGTAAACTGGTGTGTAAGGACAGTGTATGTGTGTGTGTGTGTGTGTGTAAAGGCAGTGTATATGTGTGTGTGTGTAAAGGCAGGTGTGTGTAAGAGCAGTGTATGTGTGTGTGTAAAGGCAGTGTATGTGTGTGTGTGCGTAAAGGCAGGTGTGTGTAAGGGCAGTGTGTGTATGTGTGTGTAAGGGCAGTGTTTGTGTATATGCGTTTGTAAAGGTAGTGTATGTGTATATGTGTGTGTGTGAAGGCAGATGTGTGTAAGGGAAGTGTATATGTGTGTGTAAGGTCAGTGTATGTGTGTTTATGAGCAGGTGTGTGTATGGGCAGTCGTGTGTTTATGGGCAGTGTATGTGTATATGTGAGTTTATGGGCAGTGTATGTGTATATGTGTGTTTATGGGCAGTGTATGTGTATATGTGTGTTTATGGGCAGTGTATGTGTATATGTGAGTTTATGGGCAGTGTATGTGTATATGTGAGTTTATGGGCAGTGTATGTGTATATGTGTGTGTAAGGTCAGTGTATGTGTGTTTATGAGCAGGTGTGTGTATGGGCAGTCGTGTGTTTATGGGCAGTGTATGTGTATATGTGAGTTTATGGGCAGTGTATGTGTATATGTGTGTTTATGGGCAGTGTATGTGTATATGTGTGTTTATGGGCAGTGTATGTGTATATGTGAGTTTATGGGCAGTGTATGTGTATATGTGTGTTTATGGGCAGTGTATGTGTATATCTGTGTTTATGGGGAGTGTATGTGTATATGTGAGTTTATGGGCAGTGTATGTGTATATGTGAGTTTATGGGCAGTGTATGTGTATATCTGTGTTTATGGGCAGTGTATGTGTATATGTGAGTTTATGGGCAGTGTATGTGTATATGTGAGTTTATGGGCAGTGTATGTGTATATGTGAGTTTATGGGCAGTGTATGTGTATATGTGAGTTTATGGGCAGTGTATGTGTATATGTGAGTTTATGGGCAGTGTATGTGTATATGTGAGTTTATGGGCAGTGTATGTGTATATCTGTGTTTATGGGCAGTGTATGTGTATATGTGAGTTTATGGGCAGTGTATGTGTATATGGGCAGTGTATGTGTATATGTGAGTTTATGGGCAGTGTATGTGTATATCTGTGTTTATGGGCAGTGTATGTGTATATCTGTGTTTATGGGCAGTGTATGTGTATATGTGAGTTTATGGGCAGTGTATGTGTATATGGGCAGTGTATGTGTATATGTGAGTTTATGGGCAGTGTATGTGTATATGTGAGTTTATGGGCAGTGTATGTGTATATCTGTGTTTATGGGCAGTGTATGTGTATATGTGAGTTTATGGGCAGTGTATGTGTATATGTGAGTTTATGGGCAGTGTATGTGTATATCTGTGTTTATGGGCAGTGTATGTGTATATGTGAGTTTATGGGCAGTGTATGTGTATATGGGCAGTGTATGTGTATATGTGAGTTTATGGGCAGTGTATGTGTATATGTGAATTTATGGGCAGTGTATGTGTATATGTGAGTTTATGGGCAGTGTATGTGTATATGTGAGTTTATGGGCAGTGTATGTGTATATGTGTGTTTATGGGCAGTGTATGTGTATATGTGTGTTTATGGGCAGTGTATGTGTATATGTGAGTTTATGGGCAGTGTATGTGTATATGTGAGTTTATGGGCAGTGTATGTGTATATGTGAGTTTATGGGCAGTGTATGTGTATATGTGAGTTTATGGGCAGTGTATGTGTATATGTGAGTTTATGGGCAGTGTATGTGTATATGTGAGTTTATGGGCAGTGTATGTGTATATGTGAGTTTATGGGCAGTGTATGTGTATATGTGAGTTTATGGGCAGTGTATGTGTATATGTGAGTTTATGGGCAGTGTATGTGTATATGTGAGTTTATGGGCAGTGTATGTGTATATCTGTGTTTATGGGCAGTGTATGTGTATATGTGAGTTTATGGGCAGTGTATGTGTATATCTGTGTTTATGGGCAGTGTATGTGTATATCTGTGTTTATGGGCAGTGTATGTGTATATGTGAGTTTATGGGCAGTGTATGTGTATATGTGAGTTTATGGGCAGTGTATGTGTATATCTGTGTTTATGGGCAGTGTATGTGTATATGTGAGTTTATGGGCAGTGTATGTGTATATGGGCAGTGTATGTGTATATGTGAGTTTATGGGCAGTGTATGTGTATATGTGAATTTATGGGCAGTGTATGTGTATATGTGAGTTTATGGGCAGTGTATGTGTATATGTGAGTTTATGGGCAGTGTATGTGTATATGTGAGTTTATGGGCAGTGTATGTGTATATGTGAGTTTATGGGCAGTGTATGTGTATATGTGAGTTTATGGGCAGTGTATGTGTATATCTGTGTTTATGGGCAGTGTATGTGTATATGTGAGTTTATGGGCAGTGTATGTGTATATCTGTGTTTATGGGCAGTGTATGTGTATATCTGTGTTTATGGGCAGTGTATGTGTATATGTGAGTTTATGGGCAGTGTATGTGTATATGTGTGTTTATGGGCAGTATATGTGTATATGTGTGTTTATGGGCAGTGTATGTGTATATGTGTGTTTATGGGCAGTGTATGTGTATATCTGTGTTTATGGGGAGTGTATGTGTATATGTGAGTTTATGGGCAGTGTATGTGTATATGTGAGTTTATGGGTAGTGTATGTGTATATCTGTGTTTATGGGCAGTGTATGTGTATATGTGAGTTTATGGGCAGTGTATGTGTATATGTGAGTTTATGGGCAGTGTATGTGTATATGTGAGTTTATGGGCAGTGTATGTGTATATGTGAGTTTATGGGCAGTGTATGTGTATATGTGAGTTTATGGGCAGTGTATGTGTATATCTGTGTTTATGGGCAGTGTATGTGTATATGTGAGTTTATGGGCAGTGTATGTGTATATCTGTGTTTATGGGCAGTGTATGTGTATATGTGAGTTTATGGGCAGTGTATGTGTATATCTGTGTTTATGGGCAGTGTATGTGTATATGTGAGTTTATGGGCAGTGTATGTGTATATGTGAGTTTATGGGCAGTGTATGTGTATATGTGAGTTTATGGGCAGTGTATGTGTATATGTGAGTTTATGGGCAGTGTATGTGTATATGTGAGTTTATGGGCAGTGTATGTGTATATGGGCAGTGTATGTGTATATGTGAGTTTATGGGCAGTGTATGTGTATATGTGAATTTATGGGCAGTGTATGTGTATATGTGAGTTTATGGGCAGTGTATGTGTATATGTGAGTTTATGGGCAGTGTATGTGTATATGTGTGTTTATGGGCAGTGTATGTGTATATGTGTGTTTATGGGCAGTGTATGTGTATATGTGAGTTTATGGGCAGTGTATGTGTATATGTGAGTTTATGGGCAGTGTATGTGTATATGTGAGTTTATGGGCAGTGTATGTGTATATGTGAGTTTATGGGCAGTGTATGTGTATATGTGAGTTTATGGGCAGTGTATGTGTATATGTGAGTTTATGGGCAGTGTATGTGTATATGTGAGTTTATGGGCAGTGTATGTGTATATGTGAGTTTATGGGCAGTGTATGTGTATATGTGAGTTTATGGGCAGTGTATGTGTATATGTGTGTTTATGGGCAGTGTATGTGTATATGTGAGTTTATGGGCAGTGTATGTGTATATGTGAGTTTATGGGCAGTGTATGTGTATATGTGAGTTTATGGGCAGTGTATGTGTATATGTGAGTTTATGGGCAGTGTATGTGTATATGTGAGTTTATGGGCAGTGTATGTGTATATGTGAGTTTATGGGCAGTGTATGTGTATATCTGTGTTTATGGGCAGTGTATGTGTATATCTGTGTTTATGGGCAGTGTATGTGTATATGTGAGTTTATGGGCAGTGTATGTGTATATCTGTGTTTATGGGCAGTGTATGTGTATATGTGAGTTTATGGGCAGTGTATGTGTATATCTGTGTTTATGGGCAGTGTATGTGTATATGTGAGTTTATGGGCAGTGTATGTGTATATGTGAGTTTATGGGCAGTGTATGTGTATATCTGTGTTTATGGGCAGTGTATGTGTATATGTGAGTTTATGGGCAGTGTATGTGTATATCTGTGTTTATGGGCAGTGTATGTGTATATGTGAGTTTATGGGCAGGTGCGTGTAAGGGTCCTGGGAGGGAGGATAACATTAGCCTTTTTTTAAATAAAAAAACAAAATCTCTGCTGCTGTGGATTACTCTTCCAATGATACTCAGCCAGCATTATGTTGGACACCTGGCTGGCTGAGAATCATGGGAATTGTAGTTCACAGCTAGTATCTGCAGCGTCACTGTTGATTGCTCTTCCCATGATGCTCAGCCAGCATCATGGAAGCAGTATGTCTGGCTGAGCCTCATGTGAACTGTAGTTAACGGCAGATAATGTGACAGGTGTTAGTTGTGAATTACAACTCCCATGATGCCTAGTCATGGTGGACACCTGGCTGGCTGAGCATTATAAGAATTGTAATTCACAACTAACATCTGCAGCTTTACTGTTGCTGCACTTCCCATGATGCTCAGCCAACATCGTGGATGTAGTATGTGTGGCTGAGCCTCATGGGATTTCAATTCAATGTGTTGGTTATTTTTAATATGCATGACTGTGCTGACAAAAATGAAGCGTGTTTTACGTGACGATGCAAGCGCGACATTTTAAAGTGCAATGGCTTTTATCGGCGAGTTCCGCGAGATTTAAAAAAAATCATTTTGAAATGTTGGGAGGTATGCGTTATACAGGGGCCGGATCGCTGATTTATCTATACATTATACAGGGGGCCGGCTCGCTGATTTATCTATACATTATACAGGGGGCCAGCTCGCTGATTTATCTATACATTATACAGGGGCCTGCTCGCTGATTTATCTATACGTTATACAGGGCCGGCTCGCTGATTTATCTATACGTTATACAGGGCCGGCTCGCTGATTTATCTATACGTTATACAGGGCCGGCTCGCTGGTTTCATTCTGACTTCAGTGTTTACGTGACCCAGTACTGATGCCAAATCTTTCTGCACGCGGCAGAGCCAAGAAGCCATCGCTGGAATGAATGCTGGGACCCGGCCAGCGAGGGCCAGTGAAATGACATCACCGCGAGCGGAGCCAGGCAGCAGATCCCGGCACAATTATCTCTACTCCATTTAAACTCTGCCCTGGGGCTCAGCCAATGAAGGGAAAGACGTTTAACCCGTGATGGGACTCCAGGGAGATTACAGAAATATCTAGATATAAAATAGACTCCATCTGAAGAAGAGAGCTCAGGTCGGGGGGGCTCGGCATCACGCTCCCCGGACATTAGTTCTGGCCACGATCACATATTAACAGCCCTGCCCCACTTGGGGTAGAAACAAATGCTATGATGCCCAGCTTTATAAACAGTTGTTAGGGTGCAGTGTTGTAAAAGTAGGGCAGTTGCCACGGAAGCCAATCGATGCCCACATCTGGCTGCGCCACCTTTACCAGTCATGCAACACTGTGGCCATCGTTTCTGTGGCATACTGGGCAGACAATGGAAAATACATACAGTGCCAATACCAGCCGCTCTCTGATCACCTGTTCATTAATAGAACTGCAAAGAACGAGACGCATGCACACAGATTTAAAGAAAAACATTTCCACCAAAAGGGCAGAGGCTGCGCTCTCAGATCCAAGAGATGCATTTATATACCGGCCGGGGAGTATTTAATATGAGGAATATACAGGGATATAACGGGTTATAAGGATGGGATTAGTTATACGGCCTGAGAGTATATAATATATAATATGAGGAATATACAGGGATATAACGGGTTATAAGGATGGGATTAGTTATACGGCCGGAGAGTATATAATATATAATATGAGGAATATACAGTATATAACGGGTTATAAGGATGGGATTAGTTATACGGCCGGAGAGTATATAATATATAATATGAGGAATATACAGGGATATAACGGGTTATAAGGACGGGATTAGTTATACGGCCGGAGAGTATATAATATATAATATGAGGAATATACAGAGATATAACGGGTTATAAGGACGGGATTAGTTATACGGCAGGAGAGTATATAATATATAATATGAGGAATATACAGGATATAACGGGTTATAAGGACGGGATTAGTTATACGGCCGGAGAGTATATAATATATAATATGAGGAATATACAGGATATAACGGGTTATAAGGAAGGGATTAGTTATACGGCCAGAGAGTATATAATATATAATATGAGGAATATACAGGATATAACGGGTTATAAGGACGGGATTAGTTATACGGGGGAGAGTATATGATATATAATATGAGGAATATACAGGATATAACGGGTTATAAGGACGGGATTAGTTATACGGCCGGAGAGTATATAATATATAATATGAGGAATATACAGGGATATAACGGGTTATAAGGACGGGATTAGTTATACGGCCTGAGAGTATATAATATATAATATGAGGAATATACAGGGATATAACGGGTTATAAGGATGGGATTAGTTATACGGCCGGAGAGTATATAATATATAATATGAGGAATATACAGTATATAACGGGTTATAAGGATGGGATTAGTTATACGGCCGGAGAGTATATAATATATAATATGAGGAATATACAGAGATATAACGGGTTATAAGGACGGGATTAGTTATACGGCAGGAGAGTATATAATATATAATATGAGGAATATACAGGATATAACGGGTTATAAGGACGGGATTAGTTATACGGCCGGAGAGTATATAATATATAATATGAGGAATATACAGGATATAACGGGTTATAAGGAAGGGATTAGTTATACGGCCAGAGAGTATATAATATATAATATGAGGAATATACAGGATATAACGGGTTATAAGGACGGGATTAGTTATACGGGGGAGAGTATATGATATATAATATGAGGAATATACAGGATATAACGGGTTATAAGGACGGGATTAGTTATACGGCCGGAGAGTATATAATATATAATATGAGGAATATACACGGATATAACGGGTTATAAGGACGGGATTAGGTATACGGCCGGAGAGTATATAATATATAATATGAGGAATATACAGGGATATAACGGGTTATAAGGACGGGATTAGTTATACGGCAGGAGAGTATATAATATATATATATGAGGAATATACAGGATATAACGGGTTATAAGGACGGGATTAGTTATACGGCCAGAGAGTATATAATATATAATATGAGGAATATACAGGATATAACGGGTTATAAGGACGGGATTAGGTATACGGCCGGAGAGTATATAATATATAATATGAGGAATATACAGGGATATAACGGGTTATAAGGACGGGATTAGTTATACGGGGAGGAGAGTATATAATATATAATATGAGGAATATACAGGGATATAACGGGTTATAAAGACGGGATTAGTTATACGGGCCGGAGAGTATATAATATGAGGAATATACAGGGATATAACGGGTTATAAGGACGGGATTAGTTATACGGCCGGAGAGTATATAATATATAATATGAGGAATATACAGGATTTTTCCCCTTTTTGAGGCTGAATTGTGTATATTACTCCATTACTATATAAAAGTTACAGTTTTAATGTTTCAGTATTTTGAAGTTTCATTTATAATGTATTTCACCTCACATTACATACATGTCAGCATGAAGGATGCAGGTTTTATATCTAAGTATCTGGTGTAGGATTCATTTTGGGCATTCTGGGCTCTGGTGATAAACGTAAAGTAAATTCTGAGGCTCGTCTTAACCCATTGAATGCAAGAAGAAATAATGGAAGTAATAAGAAGCTGCTTTTCTGATACCGTTTGCATATAACGTTATTATCACGTAAGGAAATGTCTCCTGTGACGATTACACTCCCGCATTATTCGGGGTTGATATGAACAGCTGTATTACATGCGCAGCTGCCCTGCATGGTGCATCTAAAGGGGACGTTTGCCCTGCCTTATATGTAAAGGCAGACCCTGATCCCTGCAACTGTATTACCCTCACTATGTTACATGGCATTTATATGCGGAATCGCCCCCAGTTCATGTACACGGGAAGGTAATGAATGCAGAGACCCCGGCGCTGCGCAGGAAGCAACGGGACAGAAATAGAAGCTTTTCCCTGATATATTTAGAAATGTCCTTGTGTGACTTCATGAGCCTCGAACACGGCCACGTGACCCCCGGAATGGACTCCAGCCCCCGGCGGCTCACACTGCATGCACGCTATAACATCCATGACACACGGCATACACACTCTACCATGCATGCAACACAGAAACACAGGATACACACTATACCATGCAGTGAACACAGGGACACGGGATACATACTATACCATGCAGTGAACACAGGGACACGGGATACATACTATACCATGCAGTGAACACAGGGACACGGGATACATACTATACCATGCAGTGAACACAGGGACACGGGATACATACTATACCATGCAGTGAACACAGGGACACGGGATACATACTATACCATGCAGTGAACACAGTGACACGGGATACATACTATAACATGCAGAGAACACAGTGACACGGGATACATACTATACCATGCAGTGAACACAGGGACACGGGATACATACTATACCATGCAGTGAACACAGTGACACGGGATACATACTATACCATGCAGAGAACACAGTGACACGGGATTCATACTATAACATGCAGAGAACACAGTGACACGGGATTCATACTATAACATGCAGAGAACACAGGGACACAGGATACATACTATAACATGCAGAGAACACAAGGACACGGGATTCATACTATAACATGCAGAGAACACAAGGACACGGGATTCATACTATAACATGCAGAGAACACAGGGACACGGGATACATACTATAACATGCAGAGAACACAGGGACACAGGATACATACTATAACATGCAGAGAACACAAGGACACAGGATTCATACTATAACATGCAGAGAACACAAGGACACGGGATTCATACTATAACATGCAGAGAACACAGGGACACGGGATACATACTATAACATGCAGAGAACACAGGAACACGGGATTCATACTATAACATGCAGAGAACACAGGGACACAGGATACATACTATAACATGCAGAGAACACAAGGACACGGGATTCATACTATAACATGCAGAGAACACAGGGACACGGGATACATACTATAACATGCAGAGAACACAGGGACACAGGATTCATAATAACATGCAGAGAACACAGTGACACGGGATACATACTATAACATGCAGAGAACACAGGGACACGGGATTCATACTATAACAAGCAGAGAACACAGGGACACGGGATACATACTATAACATGCAGAGAACACAGGGACACGGGATTCATACTATAACATGCAGAGAACACAGGGACACGGGATTCATACTATAACATGCAGAGAACACAGGGACACGGGATACATACTATAACATGCAGAGAACACAGGGACACGGGATACATACTATAACATGCAGAGAACACAGGGACACAGGATCCATACTATAACATGCAGAGAACACAGGGACACGGGATACATACTATAACATGCAGAGAACACAGGGACACGGGATTCATACTATAACATGCAGAGAACACAGGGACACGGGATTCATACTATAACATGCAGAGAACACAGGGACACGGGATACATACTATAACATGCAGTGAACACAGGGACACGGGATTCATACTATAACATGCAGAGAACACAGGAACACGGGATACATACTATAACATGCAGAGAACACAGGATACATACTATAACATGCAGTGAACACAAGAACACGGGATACATACTATAACATGCAGAGAACACAGGGACACGGGATTCATACTATAACATGCAGAGAACACAGGGACACGGGATACATACTATAACATGCAGAGAACACAGGGACACGGGATTCATACTATAACATGCAGAGAACACAGGGACACGGGATACATACTATAACATGCAGAGAACACAGGGACACAGGATTCATACTATAACATGCAGAGAACACAGGGACACGGGATTCATACTATAACATGCAGAGAACACAGGAACACGGGATACATACTATAACATGCAGAGAACACAGGATACATACTATAACATGCAGTGAACACAGGAACACGGGATACATACTATAACATGCAGTGAACAAAAGGATACGGGATACATACTATAACATGCAGAGAACACAGGGACACAGGATACATACTATAACATGCAGAGAACACAGGGACACGGGATCCATACTATAACATGCAGAGAACACAGGGACACGGGATTCATACTATAACATGCAGAGAACACAGGGACACGGGATTCATAAAATAACATGCAGAGAACACAAGGACACGGGATTCATACTATAACATGCAGAGAACACAGGGACACGGGATACATACTATAACATGCAGAGAACACAGGGACACGGGATACATACTATAACATGCAGAGAACACAGGAACACGGGATTCATACTATAACATGCAGAGAACACAGGGACACAGGATACATACTATAACATGCAGAGAACACAAGGACACGGGATTCATACTATAACATGCAGAGAACACAGGGACACGGGATACATACTATAACATGCAGAGAACACAGGGACACAGGATTCATACTATAACATGCAGAGAACACAGTGACACGGGATACATACTATAACATGCAGAGAACACAGGGACACGGGATTCATACTATAACATGCAGAGAACACAGGGACACGGGATACATACTATAACATGCAGAGAACACAGGGACACGGGATTCATACTATAACATGCAGAGAACACAGGGACACGGGATTCATACTATAACATGCAGAGAACACAGGGACACGGGATACATACTATAACATGCAGAGAACACAGGGACACGGGATACATACTATAACATGCAGAGAACACAGGGACACAGGATCCATACTATAACATGCAGAGAACACAGTGACACGGGATTCATACTATAACATGCAGAGAACACAGGGACACGGGATTCATACTATAACATGCAGAGAACACAGGGACACGGGATACATACTATAACATGCAGAGAACACAGGGACACGGGATTCATACTATAACATGCAGAGAACACAGGGACACGGGATACATACTATAACATGCAGAGAACACAGGGACACGGGATTCATACTATAACATGCAGAGAACACAGGGACACAGGATACATACTATAACATGCAGAGAACACAGGATACATACTATAACATGCAGTGAACACAGGAACACGGGATACATACTATAACATGCAGTGAACAAAAGGATACGGGATACATACTATACCATGCAGAGAACACAGGGACACAGGATTCATACTATAACATGCAGAGAACACAGGGACACGGGATTCATACTATAACATGCAGAGAACACAGGGACACGGGATTCATACTATAACATGCAGAGAACACAGGGACACTGGATACATACTATAACATGCAGAGAACACAGGGACACGGGATACATACTATAACATGCAGAGAACATAGTGACACAGGATATATACTATAACATGCAGAGAACACAGTGACACAGGATACATACTATAACATGCAGAGAACACAGGGACACGGGATACATACTATAACATGCAGAGAACACAGGGATACGGGATACATACTATAACATGCAGAGAACACAGGGATACGGGATACATACTATAACATGCAGAGAACACAGGGACACGGGATACATACTATAACATGCAGAGAACACAGGGACACAGGATCCATACTATAACATGCAGAGAACACAGGAACACGGGATACATACTATAACATGCAGAGAACACAGGATACATACTATAACATGCAGTGAACACAGGAACACGGGATACATACTATAACATGCAGTGAACAAAAGGATACATACTATAACATGCAGAGAACACAGGGACACAGGATTCATACTATAACATGCAGAGAACACAGGAACACGGGATTCATACTATAACATGCAGAGAACACAGGGACACAGGATATATACTATAACATGCAGAGAACACAGGGACACGGGATTCATACTATAACATGCAGGTAACATCTGGTAACACGATCGGTAACACCAGGAACTGTCACATATCTGCAGGTAACATCAGGTAACTGTATGTATCTAACAGAGGGTTTCCAGAGATAACTACAGGTAAAAGCACCTCTTAGAAGGTAACATCAGGTAACATCAGGTAACGTCAGGTAATGTCAAGTAATGTCAGGTAACGTCAGGAACATCAGGTGATGTCAGGAACATCAGGTAATGTCAGGTAACATCAGGTAATGTCAGGTAACATCAGGAACATCAGGTAACGTCAGGTAATGTCAGGTAACATCAGGTAATGTCAGATAACGTCAGGAACATCAGGTAACATCAGGTAATGTCAGATAACGTCAGGAACATCAGGTAACGTCAGGTAATGTCAGGTAACATCAGGTAATGTCAGATAACGTCAGGTAACGTCAGGTAATGTCAGGTAACGTCAGGTAATGTCAGGTAACATCAGGTAACGTCAGGCGTGAGGCTGCCAGGTGCACATTTCTGTTCATGAATAAATCATATTTTCAGGATCTGATACACCTGTGGTTATTGCTGCAGCGAGCGCTCCCCATGTTCTTGTTTCAGAAACATTAACCCCACAGACTCTGAATATACCCGGCAGCATAGGGGAGGAAATACCTTGTCTAAGGTCACCCTTCTGTTATTTGGGTTTCTGGATATTATTAAACATAATAAGATACTTAACCCTGAGAGTAATATTTACACCACGAGGGAATCCACATGGACACCAGACCAGGTTTATTAGAAACACCACACATGGTTTAGAACGAATCCTCAAAGAGACAAACGGCATATTCCCACACACAGAGATCCCGTCAGACAGCGCCAATCGCTCCATCAGACAGCGCCAACCGCCGCGACAGACAGCGCCAACCGCCCCGTCAGACAGCGCCAACCGCCACGTCAGACAGCGCCAATCGCCCCGTCAGACAGCGCCAATCGCCCCGTCAGACAGCGCCAACCGCCACGTCAGACAGCGCCAACCGCCCCGTCAGACAGCGCCAATCGCCCCGTCAGACAGCGCCAATCGCCCCGTCAGACAGCGCCAATCGCTCCGTCAGACAGTGCCAATCGCTGCGACAGACACTGCTAGATAGACAGCTACAGACAATGGGTATCTGCAGCAGCCTTCACAGGGTGTTCCCGAAATAACCACCCCATTTACAGGAAGTGTCTACTTACTGGTGCAGACTTGCGTTTCCTCCCTGGACGCCCCACTTTCTTCGTGGACCCCCCCACATCCTGCTTTTCCTCTGTGTTCTTCTCCTCTTTGGGGGACTCATCTCCCTGCAAGCAAGAAAAACCCCAGATGGTACCATTATCACCCGCGGCCATCAAACATACACCGATCCCTGCCTGACCTGCTGCAGCTAAACTCAAAGTATATCACCTATACATATACATATCACCCTTAGTATGGGTACAAACCAGTGATCTCAGAGGGTTTGATTAGATTGTGGTGACGTGACGTGTCCACAGAAACCACGCAGGGGACAGATAAATACAAAAACGTATATTAAAGGATGCATCTGGAGGACAAAGTGTCCCATTTCCACACAAGAGCAGGATACACACTGTGTACCCACCACCATGTACCCAGCACATGGGAACCACCACTGCGTACTCACCACCGCACAACCACAAACGCGTACCCAACACCATGTACCCAGCACATGGGAACCACCACTGCGTACTCACCACCGCACAACCACAAACGCGTACCCAACACCATGTACCCAGCACATGGGAACCACCACTGCGTACTCACCACCGCACAACCACAAACGCGTACCCAACACCATGTACCCAGCACATGGGAACCACCACTGCGTACTCACCACCGCACAACCACAAACGCGTACCCAACACCATGTACCCAGCACATGGGAACCACCACTGCGTACTCACCACCGCACAACCACAAACGCGTACCCAACACCATGTACCCAGCACATGGGAACCACCACTGCGTACTCACCACCGCACAACCACAAACGCGTACCCAACACCATGTACCCAGCACATGGGAACCACCACTGCGTACTCACCACCGCACAACCACAAACGCGTACCCAACACCATGTACCCAGCACATGGGAACCACCACTGCGTACTCACCACCGCACAACCACAAACGCGTACCCAACACCATGTACCCAGCACATGGGAACCACCACTGCGTACTCACCACCGCACAACCACAAACGCGTACCCAACACCATGTACCCAGCACATGGGAACCACCACTGCGTACTCACCACCGCACAACCACAAACGCGTACCCAACACCATGTACCCAGCACATGGGAACCACCACTGCGTACTCACCACCGCACAACCACAAACGCGTACCCAACACCATGTACCCACCACCACCGTGTACACACCACAGCAGAACCAGCACTGCGTACCCACCACCGGGTACCCACCATCACACAACCACCACCACACTCCCACCACCGTGTTCCCAACACCATGTACCCACCACCACAGAACCACCACTGCATACCCAACACCATGTACCCACCACTGTGGAACCACCACTGTGTACTCACCACCAAGTACCCACCACCACGTACCCACCACCTGTCAGATATTTTATGATAGAAAATATGTATTCTATATATTCTGTATTTTACATGAACACAAAATGGAGTCAGAGCCACTTTATTTTCCTTAATCATATAGTGATTATTTCTCTGTCTTTGTTCCTCTATAATTGAGAACAAAGTATTCATGTATATAGATGCTTCAGTATATATGATCCAATTAACGTTATCTCCCATGAGAAAGTTAAGGAGTAGACGCTGCATATCCTTAGGAATGTAAATTGGAATGGGGGATACGTCGTAAGACCACCAAAACATAATTTACTACCTAGGAGGCAACGTCTGGAGACATGGGTGACTACAGAGACCTGATTTACTATCTAGGAGGTAACATCTAAAGATAAGGTGACCAAGGATAAATTCCTAACACATATGTAACGGTCTGAAGTTATTTCTTAGACCAGAGCGTCTCTCGCAGGTAATTATAATGGGTAAAACCCACCGTTATGATTGGAGAATTCCAATCAAGAGGTGGAGGCTATGATAATGAGCCCTGTCTTTAAAAGCTTATGTCTTTAATAATTGGGGGGACTCACCCTGGAACTCACCGGACCTGAGAAACGCACCCTGAAACAGACAGACCCTGACGGACTCATTCATTTAAATTTACCCCAGAGAATTGGAATCTTAAGATCCTGGCACCATAATTTTACTCTTAGAGTTACTTGGAGTTCTAACCTATATAAATTGTAGAAAGTGATATTCTTGCCCACTTAATTTCTTGCCACTGAACCTGGATTAATTTCTACAAGGACCGGTTGGACCACAGCAACAAGTGGTGGTAAATATAATTGTTTTATTATTCTGAATAGAGGTGAATTTTGTCTTCTTCGTATAGAATTCCCTGTTTCTGGGAAATAATATATTTCATTATTGTATATGACGGCTTGTGAGACTGCAGCTTATAACCCGTGATAATAACAATAATGAAAAGGTATTTTTACCTATAGATGAAGTTTGACATTATTTGCATCTATTAGGAACTTCACTAATACTAGTAGACATTATTAAATTATTTTTAATGTCATATTAGTAGAACTAATATATAAAGTGAGTAAGTGATATTTTATTATTGCCCTGATGATGATTATTTTGGTTGCTGAGTGGACTGGAAATTAATGGTGTGTGTTAGACTCATAAAGTAGTAATTCATATTGATAAATTTCGATTATATACTGTATTTGGAACTGATGTAATTTGACATGTTTTAAGAATTTTCTGTTTTATATCATGCACTGTGTGACTCATATATATATTTTATAAATTGTATTTACAATAAATAATATTTTTAATTGATTATTGTGATAATATATATCTAATGTGAATTATAATTTTCGGCGATCTGAAAGAATTTAGGATATCTCCTTAAATTAATATTGTGGATGTGGTCCTACAATATTTGATAGCGTCGTTATTTTGCGTGTGTGACGAAATATTGGTTTTACCTATTTTGTCTCATTAATATCCCTAACATACCGCGCACTCACCACCAAGAACCCAACCACCGAGCACCCACCGCCACGAACCAACCACCGAGCACCCACCACCGCATACATGACAAATACCCACCGCATACTCACCACCGAACACCAACCACCACATACATGCCACGTACCCACAGCTGTCTGGGGTCCCTGCACATTATTACCATGACTTTGCCATAGCAGAGCGTTACAAACTACTTAAATGTAATGCAAAATGTAACATGATACGGTCTCTTCAATTCACATACAGAGCACACGCATGGAGCATCTGAACACCACACAGGGACCTGGCCGGTGACCTTATAGGCAGCTGTCAGCATGGATCTTAAATCCTGTTTAACCCCGTGGTTAATCCGGGGACCAATAACTCTCTGAGTGCCACAGCTGCATTACTGCTCAGTGGATGGTTTCGCGGGGGGGTTATTACAACCACTACACTTTTAACCCAGGGAAGCTGGGATCGGTGGCAGCCTGTGGCACAGCAAGCATTATCTGATCAGTCCTCCCTCCCTTACAAAGCCTGCCTGAACCAATCAGCAACTTAACAATGAGAGAGAGAACTGAAATAGAAGCATTATTATTAATCACTCATCTACAGACACCAGACAGCTTGTTTATCCCTCAGAAAACTCATGGTGTTGCCACAAGCACAAGGGATTCTGGGTAGGCGCATGCAAATAAGGTCAACAATATTCACCTTTTGCCTCTATATCCACGGATCCGGTGAAAGTAATCGCCCCGCTGTACAGGACAGACTTTACACAAAGACGTGCAGTAACCTTTACTCACCATAACTTATAAAATTGGTATTTCTCGTGTTACCCCAAGCCTCGCGCAGCACATCCTCATGCAAGCTGAAACAGCTATCCAAGAGCGGTGATTATTGTTGACCTTATTTGCATGTGTCTACCCAGAATCCCTTGTGCTTGTGGCAGCACCAGTTTTCTGAGGGAAAAACAAGCCTTTTGGTGTCTGTAGATGAGTGTTTAATAATACTTCTACTACTCCTAAATTTTAATTGGAATGGTTTTTCTATTGCCTTTACCCACCATAACTAATGTAATGGTATAACTGAAAGGGGAGGAAAAATCCTGCAGGCACTGAGATACTGTTCAGGGATCTTGTGGTTTTCATAGCGCCCCACCTAATATCAATACAGATTCTGCAGTGCTGTACAAAGGCCTGACAGTACATAACAATTAGCATATAACAAGCTGGCATTCAGAAACAACAGGTGTGTCAATATTATAATAATAACAAATATAATAATAATCATAAATATAGTAACAATAACAAATATAATAATCATAAATATAATAATAACAAATATAATAATAATCATAAATATAATAACAATAACAAATATAATAATCATAAATATAATAATAATAACAAATATAATAATAATCATAAATATAATAACAATAACAAATATAATAATCATAAATATAATAATAATAAAATATAATAATAATCATAAATATAATAACAATAACAAATATAATAATCATAAATATAATAATAATAACAAATATAATAATCATAAATATAATAACAATAACAAATATAATCATAAATATAATAATAACAAATATAATAATGATCATAAATATAATAACAATAACAAATATAATAATCATAAATATAATAATAATAACAAATATAATAATAATCATAAAAATAATAATCAGAAATAAATATAATAATAAAAATTGTCATAACAACAAGAAACGTTATAAAAATAATAACAGTAATAATAATGATTGTATTAATAACAACAATAACATTAATAACAACAGTAACAATAATAATAGAAATAGTAACAATAATAGTAATAATAATATTTGCCCCAGCCTAAGACAAAGCCGGTGTTGTTATTTTTGGAAATACCCCCATTGGTATACTTAACCCTTAAAATACTGATGTGGGGTTTAATACCGCCCACGTCTCCCGACGAGCTCATTGAGTGTACTGAGAGTGCGTTAAAGGTATCGATGTGTGACGTGTTCATCACACTGGTACCCCAGCTGGGTGACCGTGGACTGAATGCCCTCGCAGTGACCGCGCATGGTCAGCATCTGACATTAAACGGCTGGAGCAGCCAACAGAGCTCTCTTTGTTGGCAGAGAGAGTGGCGTCCGCTGGGGTAAGATGCTTCTGCTTACACTCAGAGTCTGTGAGCTGCCGGGGAGCCGCCGGCCCGGCATCTGGGAGAAGACGTTTACAGGTGATGTGAGTGGAAGCTCAGGGGCACAGATTTCCCAGACCTTTAATTACTAGGCGTCTGCCTCTTGAATCCCCATTATTTTGATGGATCGCTAGAATCCTCCCGGAGGGCAGGGAGAGGCTGTGAGAGGGAGGAAAAATGATGCAGCGGGTGTCAGGGAGAGGCTGCTGCGGGGGGCAGAAAAAGGCTGCGGCGAGGGGCAGGGACAGGCTGCTAAATAAAAAGTTTATTCAGGCCTTATAAGCGAGGTCGTCTTCTAATCAGACGTCAAATAAGGTCTGACTATGAGACTGAGATCCAGATCCCCCGCAGCGCTGCAGGGGACCTCGATCCTCTTGTCTGGTAACCTCAGCTGCTGCCGGCACTTTGATCAGGCGTCTATCACCGAGCGCCGGCGAAACTGAGGGCAGCAGCGGGGGTTAAATACGCACATCGTGCATACCTTCCCCGGCTGCCAGAGAGGAGAATTCCCCTCAGCGCCGCGGGGAATTCTCTTCAATGCCAGACGGCGAACGCAGACAACCCCCGCTACTGCTTGTACTTCCGCCGTAGCTTCTATGACGCCTACAGAAATGCACTTTAACCCCCTATATGACACTCGACCTCCAAAAATGCCCCCTATATGCCACTCTGTCCCATGATATGCCTTTTAATCCCCTATATGCCACTCTGCCTCCAGAAATGCCACTCTGGCATTTCTGGAGGCAAAGTGGCATATAGGAGGGTATAAGGCATATCAGAGAGGGCAATGTGGCATATGGGGGAATAAGGCATTTCTGGGGGCAGAGTGGAAAGCCTGGGGGCAGATGTGCATAACTAGGGGGCAGGTTGGCAAATAAAAGGAAATAAAAACAAAAATTTTTTTTTTCTCAATCATAGCTTTTATTAAATATAAAAAACATAGTTTACATGAATTAACATTTACTGGTAAAACGTTTTTCCTTCGTCTGAAAGCCAGACCCTATAAAACACCGGGGCGGAGGGATATACACCCTATAAAACACCGGGGCAGAGGGATATACACCCTATAAAACACCGGGGCAGAGGGATATACACCCTATAAAACACCGGGGCAGAGGGATATACACCCCATAAAACACCGGGGCAGAGGGATATACACCCCATAAAACACCGGGGCAGAGGGATATACACCCCATAAAACACCGGGGCAGAGGGATATACACCCCATAAAACACCGGGGCAGAGGGATATACACCCCATAAAACACCGGGGCAGAGGGATATACACCCTATAAAACACCGGGGCAGAGGGATATACACCCTATAAAACACCGGAGCGGAGGGATATACACCCTATAAAACACCGGGGCAGAGGGATATACACCCTATAAAACACCGGGGCAGAGGGATATACACCCTATAAAACACCGGGGCAGAGGGATATACACCCCATTAAGCCCCGGGCAGAGGGATTTACACCCGTAAAGCACGGGCAGGGGATACATGTTGTCACAGTAACCCCCTAAGGTTGAGGACTCATGGGGGTAGATTTGAGTTTGAGGGGGGGCACTGATGGATTCCTGGGGAGACTCCTTACTCTGTGCTCATTGGGGGGCACAGGGTGACCGGGAAACCCCGTCTGGTCCGTCGGAACCAGACTCCCATGAACCATGCGGCGGCTCGGAACCGAGGAGATGCCGCCGACAATTGGAAGAGCGTCGCTACAGGCATCCATTGCCCCGCCACAACGCTCTTTTGGGGTTACATTAAGCTTGTGGTGGGCCACACTCGGTGGTGGTGAGAGAGAGGGAGCTCGTCTGGGAACCCTGGTTTTATTACCAATCTTTCGGACCGGGTTTACCAGCCGCGGCTCTGGAACTCTGGCCCGGCTACCGCGTGGACTGTTCCCGGAGGCGTTTCCATCGCTGTTGCTTAGGGTACCGATGTCGCTTTTGGATTATAAGATCCCTCCATCAGTACCCCGGGATTCACGCTTCTCTCTCCCGGGATCACCCTGAAACAGTGACTCTGTCGGGTGGGTATTGCTGGCGGCACCGTGCTGTCTGGGAGTGATGGGATTATATTCCAGATCCAATTATGTTTGTGTATAAATATCTGTTCCCAATAAACTCAGTCCCTGTTTTCCCGTCAGCATTGGATGATTGGGGTCGGCTGCTGGAATCACTCACTGGCCTTTTCTGTACATGCGCTGAATACGCTCAGCTACGGCCAGACACAGCGCCAACGCAGCTCCGGTGCAGCGGCAGCCCCCTTCTCTCTACAGCGCTGGTTCTGTCTGCCGCTGAAGGGGTTAACTGCTGGTGTCTCGGCAGAAGAAAAGCACTGGGCAGGGGTACATACACCCCATAAAGCCCCGGGCAGAGGGATATACACCCCACTAAGTCCCGGGTACAGGCTCCTGTTCCCAGTGATGTGGACTGGTTGGTCCGTGGGAGAGCTCGGGACCCGCAGGTTGGTCAGCGTCCGCCAGTTGTATTCCTGGGCGCGCATGTCACGTTCCCACAGCCTCCCAGGATAGGAAGGCTTTGAAACTAACATTTAACCCTGCGAGGGATGTGGAAAGATTCAGCAGCCTCTCTTTTCTGTCTCTAATTAGGTGTGCTAACAAACCTGCGTTAACGGCACAGACCTCCATAGCCACGATGCCGCCTCAATATGTCTCTGACCGCCACTCTCTTTAAATAAAAGAAGCGACGAGCCCCATTCCTGCGCTCCCGGCCCCTCGCTGGCTTTTTAATATAAATAGATGACGGGACGCCGCTCAGCTCACGCGTTACTGATAGAGGGCACGTGTCTTCCCGGCTGTTCCACTACATTACGGGAAGAGACCCGTGTGCAGGCAGACAAAATGGCAGCCGGCTCCGAGGAGCGGCGGAGTGATCCCGTTTGCTTGTATGGGAAACTTTCCTGGGATTTGCTGATAGAATCACCTCAATCTAAGCCTCTGCTTCCTAAAACCACTAAACAACGATGGCTCCTGCTGAGATAGAGGAGAAAGTCCTCCCGTCAGAACACGGCGAGCTCTGCCAGCAGCCGGAGGGATGGTGAGACGGGGGGCGGAGCCCAGCTCCACAAAATGGCTGCTCCCCTGGGAGGATGAAAACCCTGCGTAACCCAACTGATACGGACTACTTAACAAACGCGGCTCGTTTCTCAGAGTCTTCTCGTAAAACCTGTGAGATGCAAAGAGCAGCTGCTGCGATCCTTAATCAGAGGGACTTCACGGTGAGAAACCAGAGCCTCTCGGGCTGCCACGCTCTCTGTGAGACAGCAGTCCCAGCGTGCCCCGCTCAAGCCATGTCTGCTAAATGAGGCTCTTCCTGACACGCAAAACAGGAGACATTATAGCGTATTAGTCCACGGACATGATGTCACAGCCAGATGTAGTGATGTCACAGCTAGATTACGATAGTAGTAAAAATGTGTAGCAGTCAGGCCGGAATACCCCAATAACTCCACAGCCAGGTATGTTGGGGTCTCGAGCCGAAAGACATTAGTTGGGCATGTCATGGAGGCTTACAGCAATGAGCTATCACATCATAGACTGGCCACCAGCATGGACTCTTAGGAGAGACCCCCGAGACGTGGACCACCAGGGTTACTCAAGGGGCTCTGGGTGGGGGTTGCATATCCCGTGAACACCTATAGTTACTCTTCATTACAATAAAGCAGGGTCTCTATTGGTTCCCGGACGGTCTATTCTGTGACGCCTTAACCCCAGAAAGAATTACAATAGAAAAAAACCCCTCAAAATATAAAGAAATATATTAATTAAAATGTATCCTAAAATCCCACTTTTTTCAACACATTTTCATGGTCCATTAAAGCGTTGATTCGCGTGAGCTCTCGATAAAGCTGCTGTCCCACTTACTTCCTGAATTGAACACATTTCAGACTTAAACAAAATCCTTCACAGGAATCATTGTTTAAACGGGATAACATTTTGCCTCGGGCACTAAGAGCTACTAACAAGCTCCGCTTTTCTAAAAACCTGAATCATATGTCCCTTCGAGAGATATGATGTCATAAATACATATAAGCTGAAAAAAACTATGTATTATTGTAAACCGGACCAACAAGGTCGCGGTAAAATAAACGCGGTAATATTTGGGGATAAAATGAGTGCGCGTCTGAGGATGCTGGGATTGACAAAATCCAAAAAGCCATGGGTGCCGTGCATGGTTTACTTTATGCCACCCCCCCCCAAACACACACAAAGGTTTGTGCTCCAGCATTCTATACTACACAACTGCACAGAGGTTAACGTCTCGGTAACTTGGCTGTTAACTTGGCTGTTAAAATGTATCCACTACATTGTATCTATCTTCCAGGAGGGGAGGCTGCCGGCATTCCCTATTAATGTATCAGTTATTCCTGTAACCACTGTAACATTGTATGTGTCCGCCAGGAGGGGAGGCTGCCGGCATTCCCTTTAAATGTATTGGCGATTCCTGCAATCACTGTTTGTCATGGGAGCCTCTGTGACTTGGGGGGCGCCTGGAGGCTGCATTTCCCGTTATAGACGGTGGACCCCTGGATTCCATTACATACTTCCAGCAGGCGACAGCGGACGCTAATTTATTTATTTTATTTTTTGGAGCCCGAGGTGCGTGCTCGTTTGGTGCTGCTCTGTGCCATAGCCAGCAGAAGCCCATATACGATTCTGGGTTCCCACAAATGGGAACCCAGCCAAATTCCTTTCCCCCCATGGGAGGGCCGGATCTTTGAGTCTCACCCCGAAGAGTGAGACCCCTTTGAACTTTGGGTCAATCTTAAAATGAAGGCACCCGGTAATCCCGTGCAGTCCCGCAAGGCTGTCTTCTCGCTGCTCCATAACAGTGTCTCCTATCTTGCTCCGCCCAGGAACAAGGCGGAGTCACGTGATGTGACGTCACTTCCTGTGACTCCGCCTTGTTCCTGGGTGGAGCAAGAGAAGAGACGCTGTGAGGGAACAACTTGCGGGACTGCGCGGGAAATCAGGTAAGTGATTGGCCACAAATGTGGTGGGAGCGGGCGGGATTGGCCACAAATGTGGCGGTAGCGGAACACCCACATTGCGAGAGCGGGATTAAAAAAGCAGTCCTGCGCAGGGCTCTACTTCACTGCTAAAAAAACATTAAAACAGTGATCCAAAACAAAAGCACCAAATCGTGTATTAGAATCAAGTGATGGCCTCGCCGTGGGTTCGGTGACCGAAGAATCAAAAAAAACAAATTAATCGGCACTCGTGCAAAACTGAGTGATTATATATATAAATAAATAAGGGTCAGCCATTCCTGGCCCGACCGAGTTCAAAAATATTACCTCAACCCCAAGCCCTGATGGGTCAGGGGGAGAGACGTGCATAAGGAGAAACCGCCTAGTGCGCTCACCACGTGCAGCAGCGTGCAAGACTGCTCATGGAGCCTCCACCTCAGGCTCCATGCTTCCCCCCCCCGGCATTGGGGTACTACACTTGATCTTAGCCAAAAAGCAGAGAAACTCTAAAATATTAATTCTATTTATAGCTCTTGCAGTGCAATATCTGGTTCCTTTGCTTGGATTTATGTGTAAGTTACCCTGCACCTGATTAGGGGTATAGAGTATTGTGTAAGTTGGTGTTGGTTGTGTAATTTGCATATGATCTGCATATTGTGTTTTACATATGTGTGATGCATGCTGGTCGTAACTCACCGCCACTCGATTTGAGTCTTGTTTTGTTATTGGGGGTAAGCTTTGGCCTTTTGGCTGAGATGAGGTGAGTCCCTGTGAGAGAGGGAAAGCTTGGTTCTCTGGTTTTTGGGTTGGGAATGCATGAAGCTCTGAGGGTATTTTAGGTCTCCGGTCTCTGGTTGGGCGCTGTACACAGGGTGTAAATGTAAAGTTAAGTGCCCTTCACATGTTACATGCCGGGAGGCTCCTTGTGCACGTCAGACCCCTCCATGCACTTTTTATGTTTGTATGCAGTAGCCCCAGCCTTTTGGCTCGGTGTGCGGTGCATACGGGAAAACTGTTTACCACACCAGCCGAAGGGATGGGGCTTCCTAGGAGAGGACTTTTTTTTATATAGTCCGGTTTTTCTGGTGGCCCCCCCTCCTCCAATCGCGTATTCCAGTGGTCCCAACCCTTGCAGGGAGGAACCAAGAAGATCCGGCCCTCCTGCAGGCCTTATGGCCGGGGAGAGAAGGAAGGGGCTGCATATCCTTCGGGAGTGCGACCCCCAAAGAAAATGAAGAAGGGGACCTGGTATCAGATGCCTGCTCTCCAGCTACCTACTAAGTGGGCCCCTGCAGGGCCACAGCAATCCCCACCACCCCAAGTGACAAGCAGAACCTTCCAAGTAACGCGCATGAACTGCGTATGGTTATTTAAATCTATCACTAACTAGCAGCTCTTCTATGTTAGGGGCACCCTCTCAAACAGCATGCTAACTCATCGAGAATGGGGATTATCAACTAAATAAACTCCAGCATCTCAAGCTGATTAATGTGCTGGAACTACCGACCGTGCATGAATCCCCCGTCCCGCAGCCCCTAGGGGCCACCATCGTAAGCCCTACCTTGTGCATTTGGACGACCTCTGTCTCCGGAGGAGGGTTGCTGGTGTTAATGATGGTGCCATTGGACGGCATCATTGGGAACCGATTTCTTTAAAAAAAAATCAAGTCTTGTGTGTTCAGCTCCGTAAAAACGCTTAAAAACGAGAAAAAAGTCAAAAAACTTAGAAAAAAAGCACCAAAGGAAGTTATCGTTCTGAGTTTCCTCCCGCTTTCCGGATCTTTCTTTCTCCTGCAACAAATAAAAAAAAAAAACATGAGCAGTCACAGTATATAAAGGCGTAGCGGGTAATAATTCTAATAATATATACTTTAATAGGTGACGCTGCTGACCTCCTGCACTCGCCGGACGCCCGTTTATCAGCCTTTAGCTAAAAGGGGGCAGAACCAGTATTATCCCCTCCCAACATTACAAAGCTTTCCTGAACCAATCAGCAACAAGCAGCAACTTAACAACAGGAGAGAGCTGGGCCGTAACTAGAAATCACAGGGCCCCGGTGCAGAAACTTCACCAAGCAACACGTCCCAAACATCCATGCTGTGTGCACACGGATCCAGCATGTAGGAAGTGGATGTGATGTCACTTCCTGCATGTGGGATAAGTCAGAGTGTGAGAGATCATGTGATCGGATGGCTAGCACCTTTTGGCCAGGGGAAGGCAAAGCCAAGAGGCCCTATCAGCTCCTTGCAGACCTCTTCCCCGTAACATACACACTGGCACATATTCACACTTACACGATCATGTTAACATGCACATAACACTAAGTTACACGCATTCACTCACGCTAACACACATTTAGACATACACTCATACCTACGCACACACTTACACATACACATACACACTCATGCTTACACACATATACACTCACACTTATACATACACACTCATGCTTACACACATTGACACATATACACTCATACTAACACACACACGCTAATACACACTTATACATACACACTCATGCTATTACATGCACATTCACTTTTACATACATGCATGAATACACACTCACTCCCTCGTCATCTCTCATTCTCTCCCTCCCTGCCTGCCTCGCTCACTCACTTACGCTCTTTCTCGAAACCCTCATACTCTCACTCTTCTTTTCAAACAGCCGCTTCAGTGTGAAGTCATAAGATGCCGGTGCCTTCCTGCTTCTGCAAGAAGTCCACGTTGGAAGTTAAGATGGCTGCTCCCATGGGATACAGATAAGGGGGTGCAATGCATATTATTGGCTGTGGCACAATATGGGGGGAATCCTGTCTGCAGGATGGGGTTCTGGATAATCGGACCCCCAGATGGGGCTTATTCTACAGAGTGTGGGCTGAGCCGTGGCCTCCATGCCCCCCTGTATTCACTGCGCTGCGCCGCTGTCCCTTTAAACACGTGTCCCCCTGATGGATCTGACACCGGATTAAGGCGGCTCCCGGCAGCTTATCCTTCACATTAAGGGTTCATGCGCTGAACCGGCTCAGCAGGGGGCCGAAGGAGCCATTTACACAGATCCACAGCCTGTCAGTCTGTCCAGCCGGCCTTTTCATTTGTGTCCTGAGCGTCCCTCAATCCCTAACATTATTCCCGCGCCACTTCCACTGGAAACATAATTATAATCGGTATACAGAGGAGGCCACGGCAGCAGAGGACACGGCGGAGGAGGACACGGCTGCGGAGACCATGGTGGAGGAGGCCACAGCGGCGGAGGACACGGTGGAGGAGGCCACGGCTCGGCATATTCTGCTTTCACAGTAAAAATAGGAAAGGAAAAAATAGTCCTCCTTGTGAAAGATTTCAATACATATTGCTAAAGTAAAACATCCCACTCGTGCATTAAAGGGTTAATTCATGCACCGGTTATGCTCTATAAAGAGATCCCTCCGTGGCACTGATAGGGTTAAGATACTGTGCATCAGACCCTCCGCCGGCACCTAAAGGGGATACGGTGCCCAATGGTGGAAACATGCCACTACAGGGTGCACGAAGGGTTAATGGAAGTGGGACTGGCAGTGTATTAAAGGGGTTAAAGATGCAGTTGACAGCAGCTGACACTCTACCCCCCCCAATCTTCAATCAACACACAACACAGAGAAGCTTTCTGTTTCCATGGCAACAGCCTATCAGCGTCTGCTCTTCTGTCACATGACCAAAAACGATGCAGCAAACAATGCGAATAGGCAACAAGTTATATGATTAAAGAATTTTTGTCCATTCAGCAGAAATGGAAATTATGGCAGGAAGCATTAAAACAAAATGAGTCTCGCTGCACTCCGTACCGCCGTTAGCAACCGGCAGATTCAAACGGGAGGGGAGCAAACGCAGCAACACTGCGGCGCCAGGACTGTAAGCCAAAAACTGGGGGTACTCGGCTGGGTCATCGTAACTCAGAGCGAGGTCACCATTGCCACTGGACTGAACCGGAAATATCGCCAAAACGCCTGTCCTCGGGGGCCACAGACGGGCCACTGTTTCTGTTGCCTGTTACCATGCAGGATATACAGACCTCCCAGTCCATCTGTGGCCCCTGAGGGCTACAATAGACCCCAGACACAAGCATTATAACGGCAGAGTCACTTGTTCAGTAGACGCAGCCCTAATCCACGATACGTAAACCCAGGATCAAAAACCCCATTCAAAAACCTTTTAATCTGGATGAAAATTTGCCTCATTCAGAATTTTTCAGGGAATCTTTATTTGTCATGTGACACAGGAACAGGCACTGTTAGCTTGTCGTCATAGAAACTGACGTTTTTGTATTTGATTAACCCTTCAGAGCGAAAGATCTGAAGATGGTTATTTGCTTAACATGCTAGAGGGGGCAATTAATGCTTTGTCTAAGTGGGACTTCAGCTTTAAATGCCCAAAGGCCCATCCATGACAATAATACCCCCCTACTCTGACACCGGGGCAACCAGCAGGCTCTTGGTACCCCAACCACCTTCTCCCATATCGACTGACTGAAATGCCCCCTGCACCCCCGGCCCCAAACCCCAATTCCCTTAACCCTGTTACCCTCTGGCATCAAAATACTGAAAAAGCACAATTCTCCCCCAGAACATCCCTCTCCATACCCATCGCCTCTCCCGAGGTCCCTCATAACGATGATGCCTTCCCCACGGGCCGCCCCGGCCACAACGGGTTCGCAGAGTCTGTGATGAAATCCGGTGCAATCTTTACCGGACTCCCAGCACTGAACAGGTTAAACGATACCTTCTTAACCCTATCACCCCTGTGTCTGGATTTAAGAGATTTTCCTGCTGCACGCCTTCCATTGGTCAGGCCCACACTGGACATCTGGCACACTGGGGCAAAAGAAATGCCACTCGGGGACAGGGCCGCACACTCCGGGGGCTGGTTGGGGGCCGCAGCCTCTGGATATGCCGCCCGCACGCTGCATGAAGCATAAACACGGAGCGCGCAGCCGCGCATATCCAGCCAGTTATGTGATCAGCCGGCTGCTGGTCTTAAAGTGATAGGGTCACCTCGACGTCGCTAGTTTGGTCCTGGTTGCCATGGAGATTGCTCCCCTTTGCTCCCCTCCCAAAATGTTTGCTGCTCATCCTTCCCGTTACATCATCAATAAAATCATTAAGAAGAAGAGTTACCTTATCACGTCCCGGACGGCAGGATCCCGATGACAGGACACCGTAAGAGCAGCTCGGCAGCATCCCCCGGCGCCCGGCAGCGTCCCTTAAATAGAGCCCTGATGTGGCTGCTAATGGAGCCCCATCTCCTCCCGGAGACACGCAGCGATTACACATCGCCACGTGGGAGCTGCACCTCCACGCACCCTGCGAGATGACCAGCCGACAACTCATCCCGGCAGTCACAGAGACAACCGGAGGAGGCGTCGGGGGGACAATGACGAGACGTGTTCTGCCTCCCACCGGCAGCTTGCTTTTGTTCTCAACCTCCATTTAGATTTCTGCAGCCTCCGAAAATAAAGTGAAACAACAAGACCTTCAGGAATAAACGTGGCTTAACCCTCCCAGCCTCCGACACGAGGAATTCTGGGACTGCGGCTCGTGGGAGCCATAGTCATATCTTGATTGGAACCTGAGGGTCACTACCAGTCACAAGGCTGAGCAGGGTTGCACCTTCTGCCTGAAGGAAGTAGCTGGGTCATCCCCCTCTGTCTCAAGGAACTAATAGGGTCGCCTCCTCAGCTGCAAGGAACTAACGGGGTCACCGCCTCTTCCGGAAGGAACTAGCGGGGTCATCCCCTCTTCCCAAAGGAACTAGCGGGGTCATCCCCTCTTCCAGAAGGAACTAGCAGTTGAAGTCCTTCTTCCGGAAGGAACCAACATGGTCATCCCCTCTTCCGGAAGGAACTAGCGGGGTCACCCCCTCTTCCAGAAGGAACTATTGAGCTCACTTCCTTGTGCCCCACCCAACGCCCCTCTCTCCTCCCCGTGCCGCTCTTTTCTAGGAGGTCAGAATGTTTTCTGGGTATGAGGGGATCGCAGGGTTCTACAGCCCTAAAAGCCCCGATAATGTGTATAGAAGCAACAGAAATAAACCCCCTTATTCTTCTAAAAAAATGCCCCACCCGGTCACACAAATAGCCCCAGCCACGCCTCTAACCACACCCACTAAAACAAGTGCACATATGACTCGTGACATGCAGTTCATTCTATAAAAATGTCTTACAGACGCCATAAATGTCGTGCAACACAAATACCGTGTTCCAATGAGCCCATAAAGAGCCTGACGTGGCGTTCCTCCTATTAATAGTTTGATACATGAAAGTCTCGATGTGAGAGAATGAGGCAGAGACCGTGGGCCGAGTGCAAGCCGCGCATGCATAGAACCCCCATTCACAAGTCATTCCATCTGCCAGCGGAGCGCGAGCCGCCGGCCACCTGCCCCACCCCCTCCGTCTGGCTATTTAAAAATCAGACTCATTTGTTTAATCAAGAAGCTTTCCTTGCCTCTGCCCACGTGGTAACGAGCTCCCGGTACCACCTCTGCTTGGGGGCTGTGCCAGGTACCTACCACGCTTTCTGTAAAACAGTATTTATACAGCATTCTCCATAGCTTTATTAAAGAGACAGCACAGCCATCAAACACCCCAAAATGAGCTGGAAAGCAGGACTTTCTGGCTGATGGGTTTCCATACACGTCTCGGCAGCCGTTCGCATCAACAAAACGACTGCTTACGTTATGTGATGGCTGATGACATCATCACTTTGCTCCCCTTTTGCAATTTTTTCCCGCATTTGCCCTCCAGATTCCCGAGTGGGGGTTACAAGCAAGCAGGCGGCAGGGGCTTGTGGAAGCCGCTGGGGTATAAAGGGTATTTCGTTAAACGGACTGGGACTCTTTTTACTTCAGTTGATGCACGGCTTGTGATGTCCCTTTTTATGAATATGATGGCACTATAGAAATCAATAATAATAATAATACCCCTTATTGCTGACCCCAGATACCCAGGGGGAGGTGGGAGGCCTGGACTGGCTACCTGGACGTATCTGTCGGTGTACTACCTCTTTCTGCCCATAGAGCACAGCGGGACACAGATGCTGCACAGCGCCCCCTCATATGGAAAGGCAGTGTGAGGTACTGCAGCCCTGCAGGAAAGGTGGCCCTTACACCTGTGATCACTCACTGCCCCCAAACCTTAGGAAGACCCCTCCTGATCACCTCAATGCATCACCTCCGAGCCCCGGACCCCTACAGTCCCTTGTAGTCGACGCAGTTGGCTGAATGCACATGCCGCTCAGATCTGTGCAGGCGAGAGGCAGCTGTCTCTAGCACGGTATTTCCAGGGGTCTGGCGAGACCCCCATTGATTTCAGTGAAAGCGCTTCTCTGTCGGCGAGCGGTTAACTATAAAACACCAAGCGGTTTAATACTAGCGCATATTCGGTGAGGCTGTTTGGGGCAGAAGACCCTCCATGAAAATCTTTACTCCGGCTGGAGGGCTGCGGGGTAATTAAGGTATACGGAGAACCCCGCCATTTAACATCAAATCCATACACTCAGTTACTGCTATCGGGCCCCTGTGTGCGCGGTACACCCTTCCCGGGCGCCCAGCTCATGGTCCTCTCATTCCTCCCCGCTCTCCCTGATATGCTGCAGCTTCTCTCCCCAGCTTTAGTTTAATCCTGATTCAGCCCTCGGCCTGCTGGGTAAGGACACTGTCACAGAAGCCTCTATTACCCATTATAGATGGTGGCCCCCTGGAATGCATTACACACTTCCAGCAGGCGACACTAATTACAATATCTGGTTCCTTTGCTTGGATTTCTGCTTAAGTCACCCTGCACCTGATGAGGGGTAAAGGGGGCACCAGCGAGCGCGCCAGCGCTCTAGATCCCAGTCTCACCCTTCCTCCTGCCTGATCGATATTATTGGTTCTGATGGCAGGATTGTGTAAATTGGTGTGGTTTCTCGTTATATCTAATGTGCATATGATCTGCATATTGCATTTTACATATGGTGTGATGCATGCTGGTCGTAACTCACCGCCACTCTATTGAAAGGCTCTTGGAGGCTGGTAATGATTGTGTCCCCCATAAAATTACTTCCTGGTTTACCTTATTATGAGTTCTGTCTTGGGGGGGGTCAGCCTTGGTGCATCGCTTAGGGTTTTGGTTTTTGGCCTTTTTGTATTTGATTGGTTGATGCAAACGGCACGGATGTGTATTATTACACTGAAAAGTCATGGTGGAGCTGGGTCTCTTAAAAAGATCCGTGTTTTCCAGTGAGGAGGGGAGTAAGGTAGCTCTTCTGAACACCCCCCCCCCCGAGTATTTCAGTGGCCCCAATCTCTGCAATACGTTTATGAAGAAGTAGGATTCCTGCTGTCTTCGACGCTAGTCCTGCCTGACGGTTGAAGTTTCGTGTTCCTGGTGGCCATGGAGAGAAGGAAGGACTGTCTGGCGGGTGTACCCAGTCGGGGTACAGGTCGTTCCCGTCACAGATACTCTTACTCTGGCAGGGGATGTGGGGTGAGGATACTCTGTTACTGGATGCCGGGTGAGGATACTCTGTTACTGGATGCCGGGTGAGGATACTCTGTTACTGGATGCCGGGTGAGGATACTCTGTTACTGGATGCCGGGTGAGGATACTCTGTTACTGGATGCCGGGTGAGGATACTCTGTTACTGGATGCCGGGTGAGGATACTCTGTTACTGGATGCCGGGTGAGGATACTCTGTTACTGGATGCCGGGTGAGGATACTCTGTTACTGGATGCCGGGTGAGGATACTCTGTTACTGGATGCCGGGTGAGGATACTCTGTTACTGGATGCCGGGTGAGGATACTCTGTTACTGGATGCCGGGTGAGGATACTCTGTTACTGGATGCCGGGTGAGGATACTCTGTTACTGGATGTGTTCGGATGAAGCTGCTGCCCCCGCAGGCCGCACCGGGAAGCGCGTCTCAGTCCTCAGCTGACCCTCTCCCCATAAACTCCCCGCCATCTATTTATAAAGGGTGGGGGGCGGCCGCCATTAAACAGAAGGAAACACAAAATCCAACCTCATAGAGAGGATCAATACTCCACAGCCTGCTGCCCCATTAACCCCCTGAGAGCCGTGCATGATTATAGTGTGCAGTAATACAGAGGAGTACTGCAGACCCCAAAGGGTTACACACCTGCTCCTACCTACACCTATAGCTAGCATACAGGTGAGCAGATCCCCTCCCCCAATACCTGCAGGGGACACGCCTGTATTTACACTTCAGCTTACACAGGGGATTTTAACCCTTCACTGTCTGCAGACCCCTTTTGGGATGTCCAGGGTTAATACTTGCAAACCCAAGGAAGTGTTGTGCCGGGCGGGTCACGTGCTGCAGACCCTTCAGGGGTTAATCCGACACCAGGAAGTGCCTTCCGTCCACTGACAGCCGGGACACGCATGCAGGCGCCAAACGGTTAAAAGCTGGCTGCTGGACAAATCATCTCCCCAGGGGTGCCCAAAACATTATTAACCCTTCCCGTTGCAGGTCCTGGGGGGCTCCGGACAGTATCTCTGTGTCGCTTTATATCGTACAGACATCTCTGTACATTGCTACGGTTTATGTGGGCGATATGTCACCGTCTGAGGATGTTTGGGATTTGACCTCGTCTGGGCGTCAGATCCCTTCTCCTGCTGCAGAGAAATGGGGGGGCAATAGTGAACATATGGGGGCCCTGTGCGGCCCCGAAAGGAGTAGGGGTGACATCACAGGACACGGCCCCAGTCATCCCCCCCGGGGCGTTTATTAACCCCTTAGGAAGGCAGATGTCTCCTATAGACAGGTATGGAGAGCCTCTGTGCCCCTCCTTGCACCAGGTGCTGCAGACATCACAGGGTTAACACCCCTTTCCCCAGAGCTGCCTTTATTGGAGGAAAATAAAGCTGCCCCTCGGTCCAGGGAGACCGGGGGCAAATAAGGACAAGGTGAAGAGAGACTGCACAGTACTGCAGCCCACCTACCCCACACAGAGCCCCCTCACAGCACCCCCCACCCACCCTAGACTGCCCACCTACCCCACACAGCACCCCCCCCCCGCTACCCACCTACCCCACGCAGCACCCCCCCCCCCCGCTACCCACCTACCCCACACAGCACAGCACCCCCCAGACTGTCCACCTACCCCATACAGATCCCCCCCACCCGAGACTGCCCACCTACCCCACTCAGCACCCCCCTCCCGAGACTGCCCCCCCCCGTTACTAGGCCTTCGGTGGTTTCTAGGCCTTCGGTTTTCTCTCCAATCCCGAAAACATTCTGGATTTTTCTCCGGACCCCCAAACAGATCCGCCGCAGAATATTACATGACAGGGAGGCCGGTGCGGAATCCACCGACAATATCCTCCAGCCGGCACCCGGTAATCTCTCACACACACCGGGCCCCCGGTAATCTCTCTGACACGCACGGGGCCCCCGGTAATCTGCTGCCTTCAGGGACGGCAAGGGTTAACGGACAAGTGAAAATAAATATTAACCCTCTCCTGCCAACCGCACGAAGAAGCGGTAAATATGTTAACCCCTTATAATACCGACGCTTTTTCCAGCCCAGACATGTGGCCTTTTAACTATTAATCCTCACAGCTGGGTCTGGCGGATGAGGGGTTAATCAACCCAATGAGCGCACCGTTCCAATTTTAGCAGCGATAATACAGCCTGGCACCGAAGGGTTAATTCGCGCGGCAGCAGCGCCGTGTTTAGTAAATCTCTCCCGCGCCACCAGCTCAGCGCTTAACCCATTCGGGATCAGACAGGTGAGCCGGCAGCACTGAAAGGGTTAAATGGATCGCCATTGATTTCTCGCTCCTCTGGCATGAAATGAGTTAAATGCCCCCTCCTCCGGCACCCCATGGAGGGCAGATCTGGGCAGTTTCAGCCCTTTTCACCCCATTTAACCCCCACGAGCCGGCAGCGAGGGTTACAGGTGGTTACCGGGCATCAGCGGGAGCCGCGGAAAGGAAAACACGGCCAGAGCCCACGGTGAACGCGGGGCCACAGTACCCGGGATAATACCCCTTACCCGCCAGCCGGGGCATGATGTCACTGCAGCCCGTGTGGCAGGGAAAGGGTTAATGCCCCTGTCACATGCCGCCTCGGGGGGTATCTGCGGCCAAGACGGTGGCGGAGGCCCGAGACCCATCTCAAGGGCAGACATGGCAGACACAAAAACACCGAGATGGGCGAGTGAGGAGGGCGAGGGGCTGGCACACTGCTCCCCCTGCACAGGCTGCCCCGGGGCAAATACCCCAGCGTGCCACCTCACCACCGGGGCTCCGCCAGCATGCACGGAACCGGGGAGCAGCGGGCAAACCGCGGTCTCTACCCCATGGCACTGCCAAGTACCCACCCAGCCACCCCCCGGGCACAGTAACCCCTGTAGTGCCTCCGCCCATCGGCTGCTCTGTGCCATCGGGGTGGGGAGTCTGTGCCAGTCACCCGCCCCGCCATTCGCATTCACCGGCCCCTGCCCCTCCGTACTTACCCCCGGCCGGTGTGTGGGGGTCCTGTCCCTGGCTGTGTCCCCCTCACTCCTGTCCGCGTCCCCCCGGCTGCTGCCTGCGCTGCCTCCTCCCCCCAGCGGCAGGAAGGCTCTGCACCGGGCGGGCGGGCGGGCGGACCGGCGGCGGCGGCGGGTCCTAGAGCCCGCACCGCCCGGCCTGCACATACACCAGATACCATATACATTACATGCACTATATACTATACACCATATACATTACCTACACCATATACCATATACATTACATACACCATATACCATACACCATATACATTACATACACAATATACCATACACCATATACATTACATACACTATATACCATACACCATATACATTACCTACACCATATACATTACATACACTATATACCATACATCATATACATTACCTACACTATATACATTACATACACTATATACCATACATCATATACATTACATACACTATATACCATACACCATATACATTACCTACACCATATACATTACATACACTATATACCATACATCATATACATTACCTACACTATATACATTACATACACTATATACCATACATCATATACATTACCTACACAATATACCATACACCATATACATTACATACACTATATACCATACACCATATACATTACCTACACCATATACATTACATACACTATATACCATACATCATATACATTACCTACACTATATATATTACATACACCATATACCATACACCATATACATTACATACACAATATACCATACACCATATACATTACATACACTATATACCATACACCATATACATTACCTACACCATATACATTACATACACTATATACCATACATCATATACATTACATACACTATATACATTACATACACTATATACCATACATCATATACATTACCTACACTATATACATTACATACACTATATACCATACATCATATACATTACCTACACTATATACATTACATACACTATATACCATACATCATATACATTACCTACACCATATACATTACATACACTATATACCATACATCATATACATTACATACATCATATACATTACATACACTATATACATTACATACACTATATACCATACACCATATACATTACCTACACTATATACATTACATACACTATATACCATACATCATATACATTACCTACACCATATACATTACATACACAATATACCATACACCATATACATTACATACACTATATACATTACATACACTATATACCATATACATTACATACACCATATACCATATACATTACATACACCATATACATTACATACACCATATACATTACATACACTATATACCATACCCCATATACATTACATACACCATATACATTACATACACTATATACCATACATCATATACATTACATACACTATATACATTACATACACTATATACCATATACATTACATACACCATATACCATATACATTACATACACTATATTCTATATACATTACATACAATATACCATACCCCATACATACTTTATGTACATTACATACACCACCTGACCTGCAAATACACCATATACTTTACATACACCACCCGGCCAGCACATATACCATATACATTACATACACCACCCGGCCTGCACATATACTATATACATTACATACACCACCCGGCCTGCACATATACCCTATACATTACATACACCACCCGGCCTGCACATATACCCTATACATTACATACACCACCCGGCCTGCACATATACCCTTATACATTACATACACCACCCGGCCTGCACAAATACCCTATACATTACATACACCACCCGGCCTGCACATATACCCTATACATTACATACACCACCCAGCCTGCACATATACCCTATACATTACATCCCCCACCCGGCCTGCACATATACCCTTATACATTACATACACCACCCGGCCTGCACATATACCCTATACATTACATACACCACCCGGCCTGCACATATACCCTATACATTACATACACCACCCGGCCTGCACATATACCCTTATACATTACATACACCACCCGGCCTGCACATATACTATATACATTACATACACCACCCGGCCTGCACATATACTATATACATTACATACACCACCCGGCCTGCACATATACCCTATACATTACATCCCCCACCCGGCCTGCACATATACCCTATACATTACATACACCACCCGGCCTGCACATATACCCTTATACATTACATACACCACCCGGCCTGCACATATACCCTATACATTACATACACCACCCGGCCTGCACATATACCCTATACATTACATACACCACCCGGCCTGCACATATACTATATACATTACATACACCACCCGGCCTGCACATATACTATATACATTACATACACCACCCGGCCTGCACATATACTATATACATTACATACACCACCCGGCCTGCACATATACCCTATACATTACATACACCACCCGGCCTGCACATATACCCTATACATTACATACACCACCCGGCCTGCACATATACCCTATACATTACATCCCCCACCCGGCCTGCACATATACCCTATACATTACATACACCACCCGGCCTGCACATATACCCTATACATTACATACACCACCCGGCCTGCACATATACCCTATACATTACATACACCACCCGGCCTGCACATATACCCTTATACATTACATACACCACCCGGCCTGCACATATACCCTATACATTACATACACCACCCGGCCTGCACATATACCCTATACATTACATACACCACCCGGCCTGCACATATACCCTTATACATTACATACACCACCCGGCCTGCACATATACTATATACATTACATACACCACCCGGCCTGCACATATACTATATACATTACATACACCACCCGGCCTGCACATATACTATATACATTACATACACCACCCGGCCTGCACATATACCCTTATACATTACATACACCACCCGGCCTGCACATATACCCTATACATTACATACACCACCCGGCCTGCACATATACCCTATACATTACATACACCACCCGGCCTGCACATATACTATATACATTACATACACCACCCGGCCTGCACATATACTATATACATTACATACACCACCCGGCCTGCACATATACTATATACATTACATACACCACCCGGCCTGCACATATACCCTATACATTACATACACCACCCGGCCTGCACATATACCCTATACATTACATCCCCCACCCGGCCTGCACATATACCCTATACATTACATACACCACCCGGCCTGCACATATACCCTATACATTACATACACCACCCGGCCTGCACATATACCATATACATTACATACACCACCCGGCCTGCACATATACCCTATACATTACATACACCACCCGGCCTGCACATATACCCTTATACATTACATACACCACCCGGCCTGCACATATACCCTATACATTACATACACCACCCGGCCTGCACATATACCCTTATACATTACATACACCACCCGGCCTGCACATATACTATATACATTACATACACCACCCGGCCTGCACATATACCCTTATACATTACATACACCACCCGGCCTGCACATATACCCTATACATTACATACACCACCCGGCCTGCACATATACTATATACATTACATACACCACCCGGCCTGCACATATACCCTATACATTACATACACCAAAAATTAGCCCCGTTGGTAAATATGAGCAAAGAAGGCTATAAAAAATTGACTTTATTGTTTAACCTTTTGATCTTTCCATCAAAAAATACACAAAAATACTCTGCTGTCATGGATATCAATCGCAACGCAACACAGCTTCATCCCAAAAAATAAAAATGGTGAAATATATGCGTGGGGCACGATAATTGGGGTCCTTTTAGTGGATAGTTTGTGTTTTCTCCCTTTTCTGAGGTAACATATCCTGTAATGCCTGATGAGGTTGGAGAATCTGAGACGGTTCCTCCAACCTCTCCAGATCCTTCACATTTCGAGGTCGACGCTGGCGGACTCTCCCCAGAGGTTTTCTATGGGGTTCAGTCAGGGGACTGGGTGGCCACGGCGGGACCTCGATTTTATGGTCAGTTCACCATTTTGATGTACGTTTTGGATCATTGTCCTGCTGGAAGATCCGAGGCCTGTTCTGCTTTCTGGCAGAGGCGGTCCGGGGTTCAGTTAATATCGGTTGAGATGCGGTAGAGTCCATGATGCCGTGTATCAAAAACAACTCGCGGGGATGTAGGTGACGTCGGATTGTGGTTTTGGGGACTTTCTGACCCGAAGACGCTACTAACTTCTACAATTCTCCATCTGCGATCCTCAGAGATTTTTTGGCTGCTCGAAACCATCCCCTTCACAGTGCGTTGAGATGCTACAGACACGCTACAGGCACAATACAGACACGCTACAGGCACGCTACAGACACGCTACAGACACGCTACAGACACGCTACAGACACAATCTTCCAGGATCATTCGTTACATTTCCAGTTGATGGGAACTTCTTAATTGTTGCCCTGATGGTGGAAATGGGCATTTTTAGTGCTTTTGCAATTTTCTTACAGCCACTTCCCACCAGGGGTCGGCACCGACGTTGCTCATGGTGGGCATTTACTGGGGTCTGCGTTGGACAATTTCAGGATGTTCTATGGCCCTTCACCAGCCTTGCCACGGACGCCTCGCCTGCTTCCCAACTCGAGGAGCTCGATGACCGTTTGCCGCACATCACAGCGGCGTTCCTTGGTCTAACGGTAGCGGCTCGTTCCTACCCAGGAGAAGGACTCTGGTCACGGCAGATCATGTGACTGTTGGGTCATGTGGTACAAAGAACGACAGGAAGCAGCAGAGCGGGAAATGATTGGAAACGGACTGAGCTGATGCGGCGGCGCCGCTGCTGGAACGCGGGATGTGAGGAGAAGATCTGACAGAACTCTGCAGTCTGAAGAACAGAAACCCAGTTTTATTTCCTATTTACACAGTTTTTGCCCCACGCTGCACCCCTTCTCACTCCCGTATTCAGGATTTACCCCGCACTGCCCCCCTTCTCACTCCCGTATTCAGGATTTACCCCGCACTGCCCCCCTTCTCACTCCTGTATTCAGCATTTACCCCGCGCTGCCCCCTTCTCACTCCCGTATTCAGCATTTACCCCACGCTGCCCCCCTTCTCACTCCCGTATTCAGCATTTACCCCGCGCTGCCCCCCTTCTCACTCCCGTATTCAGCATTTACCCCACGCTGCCCCCCTTCTCACTCCCGTATTCAGCATTTACCCCACGCTGCCCCCCTTCTCACTCCATTATTCAGAATTTACCCTGTGCCGCTACAGCATCTGCTGGCACTATATAAATAAATGGAATACTACATGGCAGATAGACGGTAATAATAAAAGTATATTTTTATATCCTCACCCGTCTCATGGCGCAGAATACACATAACGCCCGCTTAGCGCCCGGAATCCCTTTAGGGGTAAATAATAATTTATGTCTATAAATGCTTTAACGAACTGAAAGTTCCCAATCGTACGCGGAGTTGAAAGACGATTCATTAATGGAAGCTCGACGGTTGTGTAAATATAATAATATTTTTCCTGCAGCCGCCCAAATTATAAATTGTTCATTATGGTGACATTTTTATAAATATTATATAAAGAATACATTAAAATAGATTGAAAAAACACGTTTTTCCCCTAATGTTTTACCGTGAAAAGTTTTTTGGAAGTTACGGGGGGCAGAATGGAATCTGCCCGGCTCCTGTGTTTCTTTTGGGGCTGTTCGGCAGCTGAAAATACCCCACAAAAGTGTATATTTTTTCAGAGCAGCATTTGGACGGATCAGGCAACCGGTTGGTTTTTTCACCAAACTTTCCGTACTTTTAAGGATTGTTTGCACAGATTCCATGTAAGGGCAGAGAAACCCCTCGACGTATTCAGCGGCATCTCCGGAGTATAGAAATACCCCCCGCGGACGGGGCTTTTCACTGCATTTGGATGCGTGTGATACGAGTACGGAATAACCAGCCGCTCCGTTTGCACGGACCCGTGTTTGTTTGCACGGACCCGTGTTTGTTTGCACGGACCCGTGTTTGTTTGCACGGACCCATTTGGTGGCCCCGTGTTTGGCGGACCCGTGCGGTGGGAAAACGTCACCATATTTGCTGTCCAACCAAGAGCGAGGCCGGTGGCTTTGACTTAAAAATGATTCATCTGCAGAGAAACGGAACAAAGACATGGGAACTGCAAAGGATAACAAGGTTTCCACACGAGACTGAGCCAGTTGAGCTCGCGTTTTATTGGACCTGCAATATTTACAGGTCAGAAACCCCTGCGGTGGAACGTTCTGCAGCCGTTACATTATTACACTGCAGTATATACATATGTTTTATTACACCGCAATAATATATACATATATATTATTACACCGCAGTATATACTCTACATTATTACACTGCAGTATATACATATATATTATTACACTGCAGTATATACATATATTTTATTACACCGCAATAATATATACATATATATTATTACACCGCAGTATATACTCTACATTATTACACTGCAGTATATACATATAAATTATTACACTGCAGTATATACATATATATTATTACACTGCAGTATATATATATTATTACACCGTAATATATACATATATATTATTACACTGCAGTATATACATATATTTTATTACACCGCAATAATATATACACATATATTATTACACAGCAGTATATACATCTACATTATTTCACTGCAGTATATACATATATATTATTACACTGCAGTATATACATATATATATTATTACACTGCAGTATATACATATATTTTATTACACCACAATAATATATACATATATATTATTACACCGCAGTATATACATCTACATTATTACACTGCAGTATATACATATATATTATTACACTGCAATAATATATACATATATATTATTACACCGCAGTATATACATCCACATTATTACACTGCAGTATATACATATATATTTTAACACCGCAGCATATACACATATATATATTATTACACTGCAGTATATACATCTACATTATTACACTGCAGTATATACATATATATTATTACACCGCAATATATACATATATATTATTACACCGCAGTATATACATCCACATTATTACACTGCAGTATGTACATATATATTATTACACCGCAATATTTACATATATATGTGTATATACTGCAGTATAATATATATATATTATTATACCGCAGTACATACATCTACATTATTACACCGCAGTTTATACATCCACATTATTACACTGCAGTATATACATATATATTATTACACCGCAATATATACATATATATTATTACACCGCAGTATATACATCTACATTATTACACCGCAGTATATACATCTACATTATTACACTGCAGTTTATACATCCACATTATTACACTGCAGTATATACATATATATTTTAACACCGCAGCATATACACATATATATATTATTACACTGCAGTATATACATCTACATTATTACACTGCAGTATATACATATATATTATTACACCGCAATATATACATATATATTATTACACCGCAGTATATACATCCACATTATTACACTGCAGTATGTACATATATATTATTACACCGCAATATTTACATATATATGTGTATATACTGCAGTATAATATATATATATTATTACACCGCAGTACATACATCTACATTATTACACCGCAGTTTATACATCCACATTATTACACTGCAGTATATACATATATATTATTACACCGCAATATATACATATATATTATTACACCGCAGTATATACATCTACATTATTACACTGCAGTTTATACATCCACATTATTACACTGCAGTATATACATATATTTTATTACACCACAATAATATATACATATATATTATTACACCGCAGTATATACATCTACATTATTACACTGCAGTATATACATATATATTATTACACTGCAATAATATATACATATATATTATTACACCGCAGTATATACATCCACATTATTACACTGCAGTATATACATATATATTTTAACACCGCAGCATATACACATATATATATTATTACACTGCAGTATATACATCTACATTATTACACTGCAGTATATACATATATATTATTACACCGCAATATATACATATATATTATTACACCGCAGTATATACATCCACATTATTACACTGCAGTATGTACATATATATTATTACACCGCAATATTTACATATATATGTGTATATACTGCAGTATAATATATATATATTATTATACCGCAGTACATACATCTACATTATTACACCGCAGTTTATACATCCACATTATTACACTGCAGTATATACATATATATTATTACACCGCAATATATACATATATATTATTACACCGCAGTATATACATCTACATTATTACACCGCAGTATATACATCTACATTATTACACTGCAGTTTATACATCCACATTATTACACTGCAGTATATACATATATATTTTAACACCGCAGCATATACACATATATATATTATTACACTGCAGTATATACATCTACATTATTACACTGCAGTATATACATATATATTATTACACCGCAATATATACATATATATTATTACACCGCAGTATATACATCCACATTATTACACTGCAGTATGTACATATATATTATTACACCGCAATATTTACATATATATGTGTATATACTGCAGTATAATATATATATATTATTACACCGCAGTACATACATCTACATTATTACACCGCAGTTTATACATCCACATTATTACACTGCAGTATATACATATATATTATTACACCGCAATATATACATATATATTATTACACCGCAGTATATACATCTACATTATTACACTGCAGTTTATACATCCACATTATTACACTGCAGTATATACATATATATTTTAACACCGCAGCATATACACATATATATATTATTACACTGCAGTATATACATCTACATTATTACACTGCAGTATATACATATATATTATTACACCGACGTATATACACACATATATTATTACACCGCAGTATATATTATGATGCAAAATGGTACCAAAGTCTTCCTGAAAACTCAGGAAATTAGAATTTTTTTTAAAACAAAGATTTTTTTTCCCTCCAAGCTGGAAGCTCAGTACTGCGTTTTGTTCTCTGGCACATATTGGGTTAAACCATTAACTCTCCCCGCCCCCAGTCGCTTTACTGGGACCCCACAGGTAGTGGGTGAGGGGACATCAGTCACCTTGGCAGGTAGTTGAATGTATTATCTGTGTCTCTGGGGCTATTGACTTGTCTGCTCAAGGTGTTTGTATTTGGGAGGGGGTTCTTGGGCTGACTCAACCCCCAACCAAGACAAACACGCCAAAAGGGGGGGGGCAGGGGGTATTAGGGTTTATGGGAAGACGTGTCACCTTTCACAAGTACATTTCCACGTTTATGAGTGCGTTCTATGTGTACTTTGGCCGATAGTGGGAAGGAGCCCCGCCGGTGGCTGATGGTCAAAAAAAACATTGTATAACATTAAAATCCCCCATATTCTGGGAAGATTGGGCAAAAGGGGCAGAAAATGAAGGAGGCTAATTTGTTTTTATTATTGTGTCCTACTGATGTTCGGGCAAAGAAACCCAACACCACCGTTGGCCCGTCTAGTCGCCCGTTTCTCCTGCTGTAAAGACTCAAAACAGTCATTGGTCTCATCACTGTATTAGCGATTATTGCTTCTGCTGGGAGGCTGTTCCACTTATCCACCACCCTCTCAGTAAAGTAAAACTTCCTTCCATTCCATCTCTAGAGCTCCCGGTTCTCGGCTATTTTTCTGGGCTCAATAAGCGTTATTTGGCGATTTGGCGTAATTAAATATATCAGGTATCACCGGCTGATCTGGCTGCAGCCTCTAATCTGTGGTTTTGGAGTCTGAGGTCCGTTCTAGATGTTCACAAATCCAGCTGGCCAAAGCGCGGACCGGTACAGAGGATCCGGAACATGGGATCCGCAGCGTGTCAGGAACCGTACGGCTCCGCTACCCGGCACATGAGGTCCTTAGACGCTGCGCTAAAAACACAGACTAATAAAGGGGCAATCGGATTTTCATGACTTTTTTTTTGGGTGGAAATGCTGAGGTTCTGGGGAAACATTCCAGAAGCCAGGAGCAGCTGGCCGCGCGTGCACGTTCCGCCTCGGAGTGCTGAGCGCCGTGGCATTACTCAGGGGTTAGGGGATTTTGTTCTCTTTCAGAGGCTGACATTCCTGGACTACGCCCCGGCCTGCAGACAATGGATGCGCAAACAGAGGCCCGGCTTCTTGGGAGTCAATCTGGAGCGACGCTTGGATCGGGAAAGCTCCTCAGGTTAACTCATCGTCTGCCAGCTGGCCCCGGGCCTACTTCTTATATCCTAATCCCTGCGACGTCTGCGCAGCCTCCACGGGCCTCTGGAAAGGCCTCGCGGATCATTAGAAACCCGCAGCCGGAGTTCTGAGAGGATCCAGCGCGCGGAGATCGAGATGTCGGCCTCCCAGAGGTGGAAGGGACCCCGAGTATCTCCCCCCACTCTCTAAAATCAGAGAAATCTTCCACAGTTCAAGGATTATTGCCCCCCCCCCGATGCAGTAAAAAGACTCCTGATTTACTAATGTTAACGACGAACGTCCTCATCGGACAATAGATGGACCCAGACCACTGGCAGCGCAGTCCAGAGCTTTACAGCCCTCACTGCCATGTCAGCACCATGATATTACCCATAACAGCCGACGTCTTCAGACTTATTCCCCTCAAACAAAACAGAAGCAGGCGGCGGAGACTCCCTGCACAGCGCGGAAGGAGTAGTTACAGGAGAAGAGGGAACGTTCTCCTTAGTGTAGCGGATCCTTGCAAAAACTAACCCTCTTAACTCCCCTGATGCCCCTTCTCTTCTCCCCTGATGCCCCCTCTCTTCTCCCCTGATGCCCTTCTCCTTTCCCCTGATGCCCCCTCTCCTTTCCCCTGATGCCCTTCTCCTCTCCCCTGATGCCCCCTCTCCTTTCCCCTGATGCCCCCTCTCCTCTCCCCTGATGCCCTTCTCCTCTCCCCTGATGCCCTTCTCCTCTCCCCTGATGCCCCTCTCACATGCTGGGTATGAGGGTATGACGGGTTCCGGTCTGGGTAATATCCAGCGCGCAGATGAACCCGCATGCCGTGGCCCTGGCACGTGGCCTGCTATGGCGCAGAATGTGGGGACTTCCCAGGAACCGGCTCACCTCCGCCTATTACACGGAAGATCCCCTAAAACACCCGAGCCGCTCGGTTCCGGGGCAGACTGGGACGTTATGATGTAACTGGTAATTACCCCAAACCACCTGACATGTTATATAGAAACCAGATTCACCTTTAAAACCACCAGCTGCCCGGGGCAAATGGGGTAACTCCGCCGTCACACCGACTTCTTTGATGTTCTGCTTTAAAGCCGGAGGGGAGAAGCCACAGCGCACAGGAACAGTTTTTGGCACAAAAAAAAACGCGGGAAAAGCCCTTAAAACAAAAGGCGGCTGAGAGGGTGGAGGTCGGAGGTGGGAAACGAGGACAGGAAAGGAAAATGACATTTTTTCTGAGCAGCCTGTAATCGCTGTTTATTACCCCGACGCAAACATCTTCAGGGCTTTTGTCATGTGGGTAGAAATGGATGACGGCAGAGATGATGGCTGGCACAGGGGTGAAGGAGCGGGCACAGTTTAGTAGAGGGATGGCGGCTGGCACAGGGGTGAAGGAGCGGGCACAGTTTGGTGGAGGGATGATGGCTGGCACAGGGGTGAAGGAGCGGGCACAGTTTGGTGGAGGGATGATGGCTGGCACAGGGGTGAAGGAGCGGGCACAGTTTAGTACTGGGATGACGGCTGGCGCAGGGCTGAAGGAGTGGGCACAGTTTAGTAGAGGGATGACGGCTGGCACCGGGGTGAAGGAGCGGGCACAGTTTAGTAGAGGGATGACGGCTGGCACCGGGGGGGAAGGAGCGGGCACAGTTTAGTAGAGGGATGACGGCTGGCACAGGGGTGAAGGAGTGGGCACAGTTTGGTGGAGGGATGATGGCTGGCACAGGGGTGAAGGAGCGGGCACAGTTTGGTGGAGGGATGATGGCTGGCACAGGGGTGAAGGAGCGGGCACAGTTTAGTAGAGGGATGGCGGCTGGCACAGGGGTGAAGGAGCGGGCACAGTTTGGTGGAGGGATGATGGCTGGCACAGGGGTGAAGGAGCGGGCACAGTTTAGTAGAGGGATGACGGCTGGCACAGGGGTGAAGGAGTGGGCACAGTTTGGTGGAGGGATGACGGCTGGCGCAGGGGTGAAGGAGCGGGCACAGTTTAGTAGAGGGATGACGGCTGGCGCAGGGGTGAAGGAGCGGGCACAGTTTAGTAGAGGGATGACGGCTGGCACAGGGGTGAAGGAGCGGGCACAGTTTGGTGGAGGGATGATGGCTGGCACAGGGGTGAAGGAGCGGGCACAGTTTAGTAGAGGGATGACGGCTGGCACAGGGGTGAAGGAGTGGGCACAGTTTGGTGGAGGGATGACGGCTGGCGCAGGGGTGAAGGAGCGGGCACAGTTTAGTAGAGGGATGACGGCTGGCGCAGGGGTGAAGGAGCGGGCACAGTTTAGTAGAGGGATGACGGCTGGCACAGGGGTGAAGGAGCGGGCACAGTTTAGTAGAGGGATGACGGCTGGCGCAGGGGTGAAGGAGCGGGCACAGTTTAGTAGAGGGATGACGGCTGGCGCAGGCCTTCTCTTTGATGGTAGTTATCGCAGTGTGTGACGGCTGGGAGGAGGGGGCTTCTCAGCCAGGGTTGCGGATGATAAATGAGGCCGGTGGGATTAATGGCGCTGGGGGCAACGGTTGTACAGCTGAATTGAGATAAATGATGTTCTGGTTGCCCCCAGGCTGCCCTCCTGAGACCGATCAGCGTGAAGTGGGGTAATAGAATCCATATCGTTTGCTCTGAGTGACCTTATTAATTAGCGCGATTAACCTCTGGCTGCCTGGAGCCCGGGCCCCGTCCTGAGGGTCTCGAGGGGGGGATTCCAGGCCGGGTTTCGCCTGTTTTATAGGATATTAAATAATTACAGTTATTAGGCTCCTGGTGCCCCTGCATGCCCTACCTCTGGAACTCATGTCACACCTGCCCAGTGTCCCTGTTCAGTTTGGCCAGTCCCTCTGTTTCCGTTCTAGTTCCCATATTTATATAATGGTCTCTGGGGAATTCCAAACATTTATGGCCTCTGTAAGCATTATCGTGATGATCTGCACTGTAAACGTGCGGGGCCGCTGGGGCCAAAGTCCAGAGTAGCTTAAACACCAATCATTACCCAGAACATGGCAGTTTGATCCAGCAGAACTATGAGAGGGGCAGCTGCTCTGGGCTCCTGTGTCGGGATGGGTCGCGTTTCTCTAGCAGGACCAGCTTTGGGTTCTCGTGGAGCTGACGCATGGTGTGGGATGTGGAGCGGTGACTCAGCCGAGGTGGGAAAGAGCGAATGTGCGGGCCACGCGCCCCCCCGGGATGGCTGAGTCACTCGTTTAATGACAGGTCATTGTTCTCCGATGTTCACAATTCCCGATTTCCTCCAAATACAGAATGTTTTTAACCCTTTTTCCTCCTCCTTTAAGCCTTTACCACGAGGCCGATGATATCTAGAATCATATAGTCTATTGCCCTAGATTCTGATGGCGGTGAAGACCCCGCTGACCCCCGGGCACCCTAAACAACCACAAACCTTCACTTTGGGTTTGATGGCCGACGCGGTCAGCAGTGTCTGTGCCAGGTGGTGGCATATTCTGGTCTAGGCCTATGGGGGCAAAAGGGGTTCTATTGGACACCGCAGCCCATAATGCACCAGTTGGGGATATAAAGTTTCCCCGGAGCATTTATTCTGGCATCGGTGCTGATAGCGTCCTCTCTGCATATACTAAGCACCCAGATGTGACATCATCTCATCACCGGGCCCTGAATAAAGACAACGTATGGGTGAGAGGACCCCTTCATGGTATCTACCCAGTCCATCCAGCTCTGTCACCTCCAGGAATAGCAATTGCAAAGCTGCACAAAATACACTTTATTTTCTAATCTATTTTCACTGTTTATTTAGAAAATGGATTAAACCCCCCCTCCCCCACCACCAATGCCCAGCCCCTGAGGAGCAGCGCAAGAAATCTGCTTTCCCCTGTAAAACCATCACTGGGAAAAACGTCCGACCGCCCGATTTCAAGCAAACTCTTCATCCTTCCTACAGACTTAGGATGTTATTCACTGAGATCAAAATACCTTCTAATCTGTTTTAAAGGTTATTTGTGTCCTAAAATATTCCTGCTGGCCGGGACCCATAGACTCCAGACTCCATAGAAAGCTCTTATTAACGCACATGGAGTCTTTAATGGTTTCAGATGCCTTTCATTGGCCCAAAATATCCCTTAACCAAATATAATAATCACATAAACCACAGAGACCTCAGAAAGCCCTTCTTCAGCTGGAGAGGTCTCTGAGGTCTTCAGCCTCCTACAAGTCATATCCATAATCATCCACATCTCCAGTAACCTACGTCTGGTTGACCTCTGTATCCATGGTGCCTTGAGTTATATGGTTTATGTGGCGTCTCTCCGGTGCCAGTAACGGGCGGCGCATGCATAAGCCCAGAATTTGTCGGATTCAGTAAAAAAGGTGCTGGGAATTCTGATTTGCTTGGGAATCAGGGGGTAACAGATGTTTACTGATCACAGGGCCAAAGCCTAATTCCCCAGATGGGGGTCATTGGCATTTAGCCCTGTTCCGCCCCTTTGCCACCCATTATGCCCATGCTGACCAGAAGTTGGCCCCCGTCTGAGCGTTCTCTGGCCATGCTGGACGTGGCTGGTGTCCGGGGCCAGTCTTGGTGTTATTTACAGATGTATTCACTCTCGTTATGTTGGTCTCTTACTGGTCACCAGTATCTCTCCCCAGTTAAAGTTTATTATATCAGAAAGTTCTGGTGGCGGGCGATTTAAAGCGCAATACCAGTTACCGCCTTTCCCTTCAGCGAGGGCGCTGTTTGGTGCTCATGGCACCAATGCCCACAGATCTCGTGGGCAGCGCTGGCACCGTAGGGAAAGGATGTTAAAGCGTTACACGTGAATGGCCTGAAAAGGGGCAGATAAAATGCGGGCAACCAAATCCCCCAGTGTGGCAGGAACTGGTTAATTGCCGGGGACGAGCGCCCTGGGACTATACTCCATATAGATGTGGCTAGGTGTTGTCGTGCCCCTTGGCACTCAGGGTTAGTCATTCCCCTGGTTTGGCTGTAATTGCCCGCGCGTGGGGTTATGGGGGTTACGTTTCCCGTCTGACTCTCTCAGTTTATGAAGTCAGAAGCGAGCGAGCCGCCGGCGGGCTGTAAACATAATTACACGCTGGGCGTTTTACGGGGTAACAGCTGTGCCTGCTGGGTGTTTCTCTAACCGATACAGCCGAGGAGCCGATCTCTGTCTGCCCCACGTGGGGTAAATTCTTTCAGCTTCAATAATAAATATTTAACGGACAGCCCCTAATAACACACTATACTGACACTAATACACCAGGGGGCTTTCTGCTGCGGACCCCCAGGCCACCAAAAAGCTTTAATTAATGTTAATAAACTGGGATTTAACTTGAATGATTTATCTATACATTATACAGGGGGCCGGTCACTGATTTATCTATACATTATACAGGGGCCGGTCACTGATTTCTCTATACATTATAAAGGGGGCTGGCTCGCTAATTTATCTATACATTATACAGGGGCCAGTCACTGATTTATCTATACATTATACAGGGGGCCGGTCACTGATTTATCTATACATTATACAGGGGCCGGTCACTGATTTATCTATACATTATACAGGGGGCCGGTCACTGATTTGTCTATACATTATACAGGGGGCCGGTCACTGATTTATCTATACATTATACAGGGGCCGGTCACTGATTTATCTATACATTATACAAGGGGCCGGTCACTGATTTATCTATACATTATACAGGGGCCGGTCACTGATTTATCTATACATTATACAGGGGGCCGGTCACTGATTTATCTGTACATTATACAGGGGCCGGTCACTGATTTATCTATACATTATACAGGGGGCCGGTCACTGATTTGTCTATACATTATACAGGGGGCCGGTCACTGATTTATCTATACATTATACAGGGGCCGGTCACTGATTTATCTATACATTATACAAGGGGCCGGTCACTGATTTATCTATACATTATACAGGGGCCGGTCACTGATTTATCTATACATTATACAGGGGGCTGGTCACTGATTTATCTATACATTATACAGGGCCTAAGCTCACCCCTTCATCATGAGGTCAGGGAGGTGACATGTTGTCACGTCTCAGCCTCTGGCCCTCTAGTTGTAGACTTTGCCTCCTCGTCCTCAGGTTTCTCCTTCACGAAAGATCCTTCTCTCCATCATTTTGTTTAAACTGTGCCTTTGTTCTCACTCTCCCCCTTTTTTCTCTTCACCCTTTCTCTCTTTCTTTCCCCCTTTTTCTCTTTTTCCGGGACGTACTAAAACGAATGACAAAATGGAATGCCCATAGACTATAATGGGGAGGGATGCCCATAGACTATAATGGGGAGGAATGCCCATAGACTATAATGGGGAGGAATGCCCATAGACTATAATGGGGAGGGATGCCCATAGACTATAATGGGGAGGGATGCCCATAGACTATAATGGGGAGGGATGCCCATAGACTATAATGGGGAGGGATGCCCATAGACTATAATGGGGAGGGATGCCCATAGACTATAATGGGGAGGGATGCCCATAGACTATAATGGGGAGGGATGCCCATAGACTATAATGGGGAGGGATGCCCATAGGCTATAATGGGGAGGAATGCCCATAGACTATAATGGGGAGGAATGCCCATAGACTATAATGGGGAGGAATGCCCATAGGCTATAATGGGGAGGGATGCCCATAGACTATAATGGGGAGGAATGCCCATAGACTGTAATGGGGAGGAATGCCCATAGACTATAATGGGGAGGAATGCCCATAGGCTGTAATGGGGAGGGATGCCCATAGGCTATAATGGGGAGGGATGCCCATAGACTATAATGGGGAGGAATGCCCATAGACTATAATGGGGAGGGATGCCCATAGACTATAATGGGGAGGGATGCCCATAGACTATAATGGGGAGGAATGCCCATAGACTATAATGGGGAGGAATGCCCATAGACTATAATGGGGAGGAATGCCCATAGACTATAATGGGGAGGGATGCCCATAGACTATAATGGGGAGGAATGCCCATAGGCTATAATGGGGAGGGATGCCCATAGACTGTAATGGGGAGGAATGCCCATAGACTATAATGGGGAGGAATGCCCATAGACTATAATGGGGAGGAATGCCCATAGGCTGTAATGGGGAGGGATGCCCATAGGCTATAATGGGGAGGAATGCCCATAGACTATAATGGGGAGGAATGCCCATAGACTGTAATGGGGAGGAATGCCCATAGACTATAATGGGGAGGGATGCCCATAGACTATAATGGGGAGGAATGCCCATAGACTATAATGGGGAGGAATGCCCATAGACTATAATGGGGAGGAATGCCCATAGACTATAATGGAAGGGAAAAGAATAATTGATTTTGAAATAAAAGTTTAAGAAATAGCATTTAGACCTTTGGCACACATACTCCCTTAGTACAGAGACAGGATCTAAAACTCATATTAAGTGGGATTATAGCTGTGTTCTATGGAATGACAGGTGAATTACAGTATTGAGTGAATGCCCATAGGATATAATGGGAGAAAAATCAAACCTGTTTTTCAGACAAAACCCTCTGAAGAATGGTATTTTCTTCGCATTTTTTAGAATTTGTTTTCAATATTAAATGGTTTGTGTATATAAGATCCTACTTGTCCTCTAAAAACTCAATATATAATTTGTGGGGATGCACTGAATGAGTTGGTAGGAAATTATAGATGAATAAAGATGGAAATTTATCTGGTAGTTTTTTGGAAAGCGTTGTAAAATAAACGCTGGGGTTAATCACATCCTTTAAATAAATGTTACCAATTTAATTATGAATTATGCTGGGCTAATTTGGAAATGTTTTAACAGCCGAATAAGCCTAGTTTGGTCCAGTTTAACACAGGTCTAAATCAGCATATTGAAATATCCAGCTCTATTCAGAGGCTTAAATTTATCCATCTCAGCTCATTGAATACCAACGGAAATACAACCTATTTAATAAAACAATAACTGATTTATCTCACATAATTGGATAGAACCCACTATCTCAGTTTATTTTAGTTAATAAATATCACTTTAAGCCTCATTATAACATTTAAACCATTTATCTAATTTACTAGGGCGATGTTTACTTTATTCGAAGTTGCTTCCTATTGCCTGTAAGTATGAGATGGTTTACTTTAGTTAGTGGTGAGAAATGCAGAATTTGCTTTTGCAGCTCAGTTATACCGGCCACATAGTCATATAGCCATGATTGAGTTTGATATTTCCATCAAATCCTTGGGCCAACGGCCTAAACACTCAACGCCAAAGAAGGATGGGCATGAAATGAATGAACTTGTTGCGTGGGATGACTTAACCCCCTGGAAGCTGCCACCAACAGATTCAGATAACAAATTGCTAGAAACAGTAAAAGAACAGATTTTGAAAACACTGGATCCCGGACAATGGCTTTGTGATGAAGCAACTTCATCTGCCAGAGAAATCTTACAGAAAAGATTTTGATGCCCCAGCTACATTTACCAAAGTTTGGTGCGAGGAAGAGCAGACATTTTCTACAGCTTCTCGGGGGAAATGTCGCCTTAAACAAAGACATTCTGTTGGTTCCTTTTAACACGGATTCCTGGGGCTCCGGACAGCACTGGTGCCTTGGTGTAGTCCTTTTTAATACCAGGGAGGTGATAGTCATAGATTCCATGAAGGAAAAAGAAAGAGCAAAAGAAAATTGTGACATATTATTGTCTATTGCAGCTGCTTGTTACCAACTGGCAAACGTATGTTTTATCAGAGAAGAGTGGAAGGCATACTTGTGTGAGGACTCAATTCAACAAAATAACAGTTTTATCAACTTGATAAAGACCTCATTGTGAGGTCGAAATGTTGTTGCTGTCTTCCTTTAATAAATCTGCCTGAGCTGGAACCCTTGAGTGCCTGGAGCCTTTATTTATTTTGATCTACTGGGGAGCTGGCCCTTCCTGCCACAGTTAAGCACCAGAGTTCCTTTGGTGTGAGTGCAGATTCCTCATTCTGGTGACCAACATATTACAAGCGTCACCAGTGTTCAAAATGACAAAAATCTATATGATATTTCAGATGGATTTCTCTGAAAAACAGGTTTGATTTTTCTCCCATTATATCCTATGGGCATTCACTCAATACTGTCATTCACCTGTCATTCCATAGAACACAGCTATAATCTCACATAATCTGCGTTTTATATCATATGTGTGTACTAGGGGAGTATATATGACAAAGATCTATATGATATGTCAGAGGGTTTTCTCTAAAAAAACAAGATTATTTTTTCTCCCATTATATCCTATGGGCATTCACTCAATACTGTCATTCACCTGTCATTCCATAGAAAACAGCTATAATCCCACATAGTATGAGTTTTAGACCCTGTGTCTGTAGTAGGGGAGTATATGTGCCAAAGATCTATACGATATTTCAGAGGGATTTGTCTGAAAAACAGGTTTGATTTTTCTCCCATTATATCCTATGGGCATTCACGCAATACTGTCATTCACCTGTCATTCCATAGAAAACAGCTATAATCCCACATAATCTGAGTTTTATATCATGTGTGTGTACTAGGGGAGTATACATGGCAAAGATATATATATGAAATGTCAGAGGGTTTTCTCTAAAAAACAATTTAATTTTTCTCCCATTATATCCTATGGGCATTCACTAAAAAATGTAATTCACCTGTCATTCCATAGAACACAACTATAATTCCACTTAATCTGAGTTTTAGATCCTGTGTCTGCACTAGGGGAATATACATGACAAAGATCTATATGATATGTCTTAAGCTTTTATTTCAAAATCGATTATTCTTTTCCCTTCCATTATAGTCTATGGGCATTCCTCCCCATTATAGTCTATGGGCATTCCTCCCCATTATAGTCTATGGGCATTCCTCCCCATTATAGCCTATGGGCATTCCTCCCCATTATAGTCTATGGGCATCCCTCCCCATTATAGTCTATGGGCATCCCTCCGCATTATAGTCTATGGGCATCCCTCCCCACTATAGTCTATGGGCATTCCTCCCCATTATAGTCTATGGGCATTCCTCCCCATTATAGTCTATGGGCATCCCTCCCCATTATAGCCTATGGGCATCCCTCCCCATTATAGTCTATGGGCATTCCTCCCCATTATAGTCTATGGGCATCCCTCCCCATTATAGTCTATGGGCATTTCTCACCATTATAGTCTATGGGCATCCCTCACCATTATAGTCTATGGGCATCCCTCCCCATTATAGTCTATGGGCATCCCTCCCCATTATAGTCTATGGGCATCCCTCCCCATTATAGTCTATGGGCATCCCTCCCCATTACAGTCTATGGGCATCCCTCCCCATTATAGTCTATGGGCATTCCATTTTGTCATTCTTTTAGTACGTCCCTCCTTTCCTCTCCTTTTTCCTCCAATCTCCAGTGGATCGGAGCACAGTTGAGTTTCCTTAAACCTAGAAGTCCATGAATGAAGTCCTAGTTGGTGCGCGGGGAGCTCGGACCCCTCCTGTCTGATGAGTGCCATGCTGGGGGTGATAAATCATTAGGGCCCCAGAGGGAGGTGGCTGTCCAATTCAGTCTTTGGCACAATGGAGATTCATGGGTTAATGAAATGTTAATAAAAATGGGTCCCCCTGGATGAGATGTTGGCGCAGAGACCCCCCTGGGGCATTCAGGGGTCATTTCTCTAGGTGGGGCTGATTGCATTCCCCGGGGTGTGTTTTACATGAGCTAATCCTCGGTCCCAGGGGCTGGAGGGGTAATAGGGGTTTACGGGGTTAATGAGCTGTGAAATACATCCCCTTTTGCATATGAAACAGATGCTGGTGGGCAGAAAGGGGTAAGAGGCTCATTCCTGACACAGGACCAGCTGCTATCATGCCCCCCATCAGTTTAGGGCAGGGGTAATTATCACAAAGTATGCTGATTCAGTGATGGGGCCCCTGGGTTCTAAACCATTAAACATACATTTCCTTCATAAAAATACCCCCTGAGGATGCAAAACCTTATTAACACTGCCCCTCACTGTATGGGGAGGGGGTAATGGGGCCCTCTGACCATGGGCGTCCGGAGGGGGGAGAAAGAGGGGGCCTGCCCCCCCCCAGCTGCTGTAGAATGGTTTGTTCTGCTCTCCCGCCCTTCGCTCTGGCAGCTGCTCCTTCACAGACACAGAGTCCCTCCTGGACCACGAGGTAGTTTATTCCATGTATAGGGTCAGTTAAAACTCCAGCTCCCATGACTCTCAGCCAGTCAATTTATATCATTATGGATTGGTACTGGATCTGCTGTGGAATGCAGGCCTCATCATTCTCAGCCATCCATTGGCTGAACATCATGAGAGTTGTAATAACAGCAAATGCTACAAGTTCATCTACAATAATATTCAGCAGCCATATTGCCGGCTGAGCTTCATGGGAATTATAGACCGGGGTAGTTGTGGCTTTAGCGTCCCAGCTATTTTACGTTAAAGTTCTCATATTGCGCAGGTACGTGCTGGTCTGTAACCACTACTACTGGTTCTTAAAAACGGGTGACTAACATTTGCCTCCCACCAGGAGACCCCATCCTGAGCCATTAAAGGTCAGCAGTGTGTGGGGGTATTGGGGTGGGAGAGGGGAAGGTGGGGAGGATGTTTTGCCCACCCTGGAAATAACCCTGCAGACTCCCATCTCTCTGAGCCGGCCGTGCTAAAGACTTTCTTGGCCGCGGTGATCCCAGACCCACCAACTCCGGTGCCACGTGGGGCTTAACAGCAGCGCCATCCGGCAGCCCGGCTGAATCTTAGTATCCATGGAAACGGGGCCCCTGAGGTTTGTCCAGCTGTGATAATGAGAACCCGGCACTTTATGATCTGCGGGGAACGCGGATCTCTGTGGCACTCGGGGGAGCCAATTCACCGCGACACATACTTATATAACCAGCAGACTCCCGGTACCGGGCGCTCTCCGTTACAGCGGGCTCAGGGTTTTGAAGGCGTTAATCATATATGTCCGGAAAGCCCCGGTAAGCGGGTATCTGCCGTGTGCTTGTGACTCCGCGGGGTTAAATTAGACGGAGATGGCTTCTCAGGCTCGAATTGTTTGTCGGCCTTCGGGGGACGCAGAGACCCCCCGGGGGACGCGGTGACAGCCTCAGGAACACGTGTAACAATGATGTAAAGACACGCAAGGAACACGGATCCGCATGAAATATTCAGCACACGTTTAACGCCCACATGGTGCCTGTCACGGCTATTCCCGCCCGGGGCCACAATCTGAGGGTCTCCCTCCATGACAGCTGTGACGGGGCCGATAGGCTTTCCCAGGAAGTTATGGAGCATTTACTCCGAGGTGACCCCGTATGGCCGGGGGGGCATTTACTACCTTTTACCCCTTACCACAGACCCTGAGCCTCGTGGTACTTGGCGGCCACCAGGACGGCGCTGTCTGCCGGGGCAAAGAACCCCAGATAGGGGAGATCGCAAACTGGATTCAGGAAACCCAGCAAAGGATCCAGTCAGGGGGGTTTCCGCTTAGTGTCGCAGCCTCCTGCGACGTCACCGGGCCTCTCTGATGCATCCGGGGGACGGACTCTGAGGAGCGCTGCATGCGCTGCTGGCGCTATTTTTCGTATTCAATAAACGTAATTGGCCGATTCCATTGCCTTCTAAACATTATTTCCCTTTCAGACTTCCTTGGTTCCAGGTGCCGGTTCCGGGGGTAGAAGCCTCCATCGGCCCCGTGGCCCCCCGAACAGAGTAGATTTTTACAGCAATCTTTATCTAATTCGTCGATATGAAATTATTTATCCAGTCATTTAAGACCCGTTCATTCTCCCTTTCACGTGGGATTTGGCTCCCGGGGGCCGGACCCCAAAAATTCCTACAGCCTCCCCCTGCAGAGGGTTTACTGAGGGTCTATAAAAGCCTGAAGTCTGCAGGATATTCAGAGTTTACACAAAAAGCCGAGACGTGGGACTCGCGGCCCCCACAAAACTATGTGCGTTTAACCCTTTCAGCGGCTTCACCCTGTCATTTCCAGTGATGGTAATTACACGTGGCGGATGGATCGTTGCCCCCCCATTTCCTGGGAACTTGCCCCCCCCAGCTCCTCCTCGGCCGGCGGGGGATGGGCGCCTGCGCAGCAGCTGCGAGGGTCTGCGTATTCTCATGTCCCACCTAAGGCCTGATGTTTGACATGATCCAAACAGCCTCCCCGGCCCCCAAAGCTCTCCCCCCCACAGCTGTTTAGATTCAGCCTCTTTCCTGAGCTTTAGAAAGACAGCCGGCTGCCGGGGGCCATCATTTACCCCGAAAATAGCAGATTCCGCCCCATAACAAGAGATTACCCCCCAAATGCAATTTAAAAGGCGCGCCGCGGGATAACGCGTTTCCGCTAGACGAGCTCCAATAAGAAGTGGTCCCTGGGGGCCACAGGAAATTCTGCGACCGGTGACCCGGAGACTATTAAAAATACATTCATCTCGGAAAATGAGCTCAAGGGCCACGGGGGCCAAATGATGTCCGATTATCACGGGTCCCCTTCTCTCTTATATTACTGGGGAGGAAATAGTGATACGAATTGGGGACCATCCAGCCAGGGGTTAATCTTTGGGGTGGGACTGACCATTCGTTTCCCCGGGTTTTTACCCCCCAGCCCAGGAGCTGCCCTTTTCTGGTTTAATTTATCCCGTCAGGAGGGTTCCCCCAATCAGCATATCGCCCGATATGTATGGGGCAGAGCAGGTCTGTAATTAGGGGTAATAGATTGTAAGCTCCTCTGGCACCAGTCTGTCTAAACCCCGGGATGGGGCGTTCCGTTACCGTCTCCTACCCTCCACCTATTTTCTGGAAACCACTCTAATTGACTTCCATTGGAGCGCTTTCCTGCCACCGACTGCCTGTTTCAAGCAGCCAATCAGTGAGAAGAATGGGTGGAGCACGGAGGAAGAGGGCAGCTGCTGCAGCAGAGCTTAAGAATCCATGGCAGAGGGTTAGAGTAATGTTTCCTTAGTGGGGGTGTCGGGGCAGTTAGCTGTCTCTTTAGAACGTTGAAGGCTCTGTCTGACGGTCTCTCGCGGACTCGCTTGGGTTCTGGCCAGGCAGAGAGTCGCTCGGCAGAACAATGAGCTGGCGGCGTGCCCGCGGGCGGAGACATCTGACGGCTCCGAGGGCCCCGATCCATTACCGGCTCGGAAAAAGGGCAAAGAGCTGAGTGGTAATTTAGTGCTGCCAAGCGGGCCGTGACAGCCTCGCTGCCGGGTCTCTCATCGCCCGCGTCCGGTAGCGCTCTCTGCCTGGGAACTCGAGCCGGCAGACAAAGAGCTTGCGGCGCCGCACAGGGCAGATCCGGTTACTCGGTAATTTAAGGTCTTCGAGAACTTTGGACGAACTTTGCCTTCGTTACCCGATGTCGCAGCGTTTATAGAACGATTCTACGCCGGGTTCAGATACAGACTATACCGCGCCGCACGCTTTATTCTGTTTATTCTACGTCGGGTTCAGATACAGACTATACCGCGCCGCACGCTTTATTCTGTTTATTCCCCGTCGGGTTCAGATACAGACTATACCGCGCCGCGCGCTTTATTCTGTTTATTCTACGTCGGGTTCAGATACAGACTATACCGCGCCGCGCGCTTTATTCTGTTTATTCCCCGTCAGGTTCAGATACAGACTATACCGCGCCGCACGCTTTATTCTGTTTATTCCCCGTCGGGTTCAGATACAGACTATACCGCGCCGCACGCTTTATTCTGTTTATTCCCCGTCAGGTTCAGATACAGACTATACCGCGCCGCACGCTTTATTCTGTTTATTCCCCGTCGGGTTCAGATACAGACTATACCGCGCCACGCGCTTTATTCTGTTTATTCCCCGTCGGGTTCAGATACAGACTATACCGCGCCGCACGCTTTATTCTGTTTATTCTACGTCAGGTTCAGATACAGACTATACCGCGCCGCACGCTTTATTCTGTTTATTCTACGTCAGGTTCAGATACAGACTATACCGCGCCGCACGCTTTATTCTGTTTATTCTACGTCAGGTTCAGATACAGACTATACCGCGCCGCACGCTTTATTCTGTTTATTCGACGTCGGGTTCAGATACAGACTATACCGCGCCGCGCGCTTTATTCTGTTTATTCCCCGTCGGGTTCAGATACAGACTATACCACACCGCACGCTTTATTCTGTTTATTCCCCGTCGGGTTCAGATACAGACTATACCGCGCCGCACGCTTTATTCTGTTTATTCCCCGTCGGGTTCAGATACAGACTATACCGCGCCGCACGCTTTATTCTGTTTATTCCCCGTCGGGTTCAGATACAGACTATACCGCGCCGCACGCTTTATTCTGTTTATTCCCCGTCGGGTTCAGATACAGACTATACCGCGCCGCACGCTTTATTCTGTTTATTCTACGTCAGGTTCAGATACAGACTATACCGCGCCGCACGCTTTATTCTGTTTATTCTACGTCAGGTTCAGATACAGACTATACCGCGCCGCACGCTTTATTCTGTTTATTCTACGTCAGGTTCAGATACAGACTATACCGCGCCGCACGCTTTATTCTGTTTATTCCCCGTCGGGTTCAGATACAGACTATACCGCGCCGCACGCTTTATTCTGTTTATTCTACGTCAGGTTCAGATACAGACTATACCGCGCCGCACGCTTTATTCTGTTTATTCGACGTCGGGTTCAGATACAGACTATACCGCGCCGCACGCTTTATTCTGTTTATTCCCCGTCGGGTTCAGATACAGACTATACCACACCGCACGCTTTATTCTGTTTATTCCCCGTCGGGTTCAGATACAGACTATACCGCGCCGCACGCTTTATTCTGTTTATTCCCCGTCGGGTTCAGATACAGACTATACCGCGCCACACGCTTTATTCTGTTTATTCCCCGTCGGGTTCAGATATAGAGTATACCGCGCCGCACGCTTTATTCTGTTTATTCCCCGTCGGGTTCAGATACAGACTATACCGCGCCGCGCGCTTTATTCTGTTTATTCCACGTCGGGTTCAGATACAGACTATACCGCGCCGCGCGCTTTATTCTGTTTATTCCCCGTCGGGTTCAGATACAGACTATGCCGCGCCGCGCGCTTTATTCTGTTTATTCTACGTCAGGTTCAGATACAGACTATACCGCGCCGCGCGCTTTATTCTGTTTATTCCCCGTCGGGTTCAGATACAGACTATACCGCGCCGCACGCTTTATTCTGTTTATTCCCCGTCGGGTTCAGATACAGACTATACCGCGCCGCGCGCTTTATTCTGTTTATTCCTCGTCGGGTTCAGATACAGACTATGCCGCGCCGCGCGCTTTATTCTGTTTATTCTACGTCAGGTTCAGATACAGACTATACCGCGCCGCGCGCTTTATTCTGTTTATTCCCCGTCGGGATCAGATACAGACTATACCGCGCCGCGCGCTTTATTCTGTTTATTCCCCGTCGGGATCAGATACAGACTATACCGCGCCGCGTGCTTTATTCTGTTTATTCCCCGTCGGGATCAGATACAGACTATACCGCGCCGCACGCTTTATTCTGTTTATTCTACGTCAGGTTCAGATACAGACTATACCGCGCCGCACGCTTTATTCTGTTTATTCTACGTCGGGTTTAGATACAGACTATACCGCACGCTTTATTCTGTTTATTCTACGTCGGGTTCGGATACAGACTATACCGCACCGCACGCTTTATTCTGTTTATTCTACGTCGGGTTCAGATACAGACTATACCGCGCCGCACGCTTTATTCTGTTTATTCCCCGTCGGGTTCAGATACAGACTATGCCGCGCCGCGCGCTTTATTCTGTTTATTCTACGTCAGGTTCAGATACAGACTATACCGCGCCGCGCGCTTTATTCTGTTTATTCCCCGTCGGGTTCAGATACAGACTATACCACGCCGCACGCTTTATTCTGTTTATTCTACGTCGGGTTCAGATACAGACTATACCGCGCCGCACGCTTTATTCTGTTTATTCCCCGTCGGGTTCAGATACAGACTATACCGCACCGCGCGCTTTATTCTGTTTATTCTACGTCGGGTTTAGATACAGACTATACCGCACGCTTTATTCTGTTTATTCTACGTCGGGTTCAGATACAGACTATACCGCGCCGCACGCTTTATTCTGTTTATTCCCCGTCGGGTTCAGATACAGACTATACCGCGCCGCGCGCTTTATTCTGTTTATTCTACGTCGGTTTCAGATACAGACTATACCGCGCCGCACGCTTTATTCTGTTTATTCCACGTCGGTTTCAGATACAGACTATACCGCGCCGCACGCTTTATTCTGTTTATTCCCCGTCGGGTTCAGATACAGACTATGCCGCGCCGCGCGCTTTATTCTGTTTATTCTACGTCAGGTTCAGATACAGACTATACCGCGCCGCACGCTTTATTCTGTTTATTCCCCGTCGGGTTCAGATACAGACTATACCGCACCGCACGCTTTATTCTGTTTATTCTACGTCGGGTTCAGATACACACTATACCGCGCCGCACGCTTTATTCTGTTTATTCTACGCTGGGTTTAGATACAGACTATACCGCGCCGCACGCTTTATTCTGTTTATTCCCCGTCGGGTTCAGATACAGACTATACCGCGTCGCGCGCTTTATTCTGTTTATTCCACGTCGGGTTCGGATACAGACTATACCGCACCGCACGCTTTATTCTGTTTATTCTACGTCGGGTTCAGATACAGACTATACCGCACCGCACGCTTTATTCTGTTTATTCGACGTCGGGTTCAGATACAGACTATACCGCGCCGCACGCATTATTCTGTTTATTCTACGCTGGGTTTAGATACAGACTATACCGCGCCACGCGCTTTATTCTGTTTATTCTACGTCGGGTTCAGATACAGACTATACCGCGCCGCACGCTTTATTCTGTTTATTCCCCGTCGGGTTCAGATACAGACTATACCGCGCCGCACGCATTATTCTGTTTATTCTACGCTGGGTTTAGATACAGACTATACCGCGCCACGCGCTTTATTCTGTTTATTCTACGTCGGGTTCAGATACAGACTATACCGCGCCACGCGCTTTATTCTGTTTATTCTACGTCGGGTTCAGATACAGACTATACCGCGCCGCACGTTTTATTCTGTTTATTCTACGCTGGGTTCAGATACAGACTATACCGCGCCGCACGCTTTATTCTGTTTATTCTACGTCGGGTTCAGATACAGGCTATACCGCACAGCACGCTTTATTCTGTTTATTCTACGCCGGGTTCAGATACAGACTATGCCGCACCACGCGCTTTATTCTGTTTATTCTACGTCGGGTTCAAATACAGACTATACCGTGCCGCGCGCTTTATTCTGTTTATTCTACGCTGGGTTTAGATACAGACTATACAGCGCCGCGCGCTTTATTCTGTTTATTCCCCGTCGGGTTCAGATACAGACTATACCGCGCCGCACGCTTTATTCTGTTTATTCCCCGTCGGGTTCAGATACAGACTATACCGCACCGCGCGGTTTATTCTGTTTATTCCACGTCAGGTTCAGATACAGACTATACCGCGCCACACGCTTTATTCTGTTTATTCTACGTCGGGTTCAGATACAGACTATACCGCGCCGCGCGCTTTATTCTGTTTATTCCCCGTCGGGTTCAGATACAGACTATACCGCGCTGCATGCTTTATTCTGTTTATTCTACGTCGGGTTCAGATACAGACTATACCGCGCCGCGCGCTTTATTCTGTTTATTCTACGTCGGGTTCAGATACAGACTATACCGCGCCGCGCGCTTTATTCTGTTTATTCTACGTCGGGTTCAGATACAGACTATACCGCGCCGCGCGCTTTATTCTGTTTATTCTACGTCGGGTTCAGATACAGACTATACCGCGCCGCGTTCTTTATTCTGTTTATTCCCCGTCGGGTTCAGATACAGAATATACCGCGCCGCGCGCTTTATTCTGTTTATTCTACGTCGGGTTCAGATACAGACTATACCGCGCTGCATGCTTTATTCTGTTTATTCTACGTCGGGTTCAGATACAGACTATACCGCGCCGCACGCTTTATTCTGTTTATTCTACGTCGGGTTCAGATACAGACTATACCGCGCCGCGCGCTTTATTCTGTTTATTCTACGTCGGGTTCAGATACAGACTATACCGCGCCGCGCGCTTTATTCTGTTTATTCTACGTCGGGTTCAGATACAGACTATACCGCGCCGCGTGCTTTATTCTGTTTATTCTACGCCGGGTTCAGATACAGACTATACCGCGCCACGCGCTTTATTCTGTTTATTCTACGTCGGGTTCAGATACAGACTATACCGCGCCGCGCGCTTTATTTTGTTTATTCTACGCCGGGTTCAGATACAGACTATACCGCGCCGCGCGCTTTATTCTGTTTATTCTACGTCGGGTTCAGATACAGACTATACCGCGCTGCATGCTTTATTCTGTTTATTCTACGTCGGGTTCAGATACAGACTATACCGCGCCGCGCGCTTTATTCTGTTTATTCTACGTCGGGTTCAGATACAGACTATACCGCACCGCACGCTTTATTCTGTTTATTCTACGTCGGGTTCAGATACAGACTATACCGCGCCGCGCGCTTTATTCTGTTTATTCTACGTCGGGTTCAGATACAGACTATACCGCGCCACGCGCTTTATTCTGTTTATTCTACGTCGGGTTCAGATACAGACTATACCGCGCCGCGTTCTTTATTCTGTTTATTCCCCGTCGGGTTCAGATACAGAATATACCGCGCCGCGCGCTTTATTCTGTTTATTCTACGTCGGGTTCAGATACAGACTATACCGCGCTGCATGCTTTATTCTGTTTATTCTACGTCGGGTTCAGATACAGACTATACCGCGCCGCGCGCTTTATTCTGTTTATTCTACGTCGGGTTCAGATACAGACTATACCGCGCCGCGCGCTTTATTCTGTTTATTCTACGTCGGGTTCAGATACAGACTATACCGCGCCGCGCGCTTTATTTTGTTTATTCTACGCCGGGTTCAGATACAGACTATAGCGCGCCGTGCGCTTTATTCTGTTAACTGCATGTTGGGTTTAGATACAGACTATACCGCGCCGCGCGCTTTATTCTGTTTATTGCATGTTGGGTTCAGAAACAGACTATACCGCGCCGCACGCTTTATTCTGTTTATTGCATGTTGGGTTTAGATACAGACTATACCGCGCCGCGCGCTTTATTCTGTTTATTGCATGTTGGGTTCAGAAACAGACTATACCGCGCCACGCGCTTTATTCTGTTTATTGCATGTTGGGTTCAGATACAGACTATACCGCGCCGCGCACTTTATTCTGTTTATTGCATGTTGGGTTCAGATACAGACTATACCGCGCCGCGCGCTTTATTCTGTTAATTGCATGTTGGGTTTAGATACAGACTATACCGCGCCGCACGCTTTATTCTGTTTATTGCATGTTGGGTTCAGATACAGACTATACCGCGCCGCACGCTTTATTCTGTTTATTGCATGTTGGGTTTAGATACAGACTATACCGCGCCGCACGCTTTATTCTGTTTATTGCATGTTGGGTTTAGATACAGACTATAGCGCGCCGCACGCTTTATTCTGTTTACTCTACGCCGGGTTCAGATACAGACTATACCGCGCCGCGCGCTTTATTCTGTTTATTCTACGTCGGGTTCAGATACAGACTATACCGCGCCGCGTTCTTTATTCTGTTTATTCCCCGTCGGGTTCAGATACAGACTATACCGCGCCGCGCGCTTTATTCTGTTTATTCTACGTCGGGTTCAGATACAGACTATACCGCGCCGCACGCTTTATTCTGTTTATTCTACGTCGGGTTCAGATACAGACTATACCGCGCCGCGCGCTTTATTCTGTTTATTCTACGTCGGGTTCAGATACAGACTATACCGTGCCGCGCGCTTTATTCCGTTTATTCTACGCCGGGTTCAGATACAGACTATACCGCGCCGCGCGCTTTATTTTGTTTATTCTACGCCGGGTTCAGATACAGACTATACCGCGCCGCGCGCTTTATTCTGTTAACTGCATGTTGGGTTTAGATACAGACTATACCGCGCCACGCGCTTTATTCTGTTTATTGCATGTTGGGTTCAGATACAGACTATACCGCGCCGCACGCTTTATTCTGTTTATTGCATGTTGGGTTTAGATACAGACTATACCGCGCCGCACGCTTTATTCTGTTTATTGCATGTTGGGTTTAGATACAGACTATACCGCGCCACGCACTTTATTCTGTTTATTGCATGTTGGGTTTAGATACAGACTATACCGCGCCGCGCGCTTTATTCTGTTTATTGCATGTTGGGTTCAGATACAGACTATACCGCGCCGCACGCTTTATTCTGTTTATTGCATGTTGGGTTTAGATACAGGCTATACCGCGCCGCACGCTTTATTCTGTTTACTCTACGCCGGGTTCAGATACAGACTATACCGCGCCGCGCGCTTTATTCTGTTTATTGCATGTTGGGTTTAGATACAGACTATACCGCGCCACGCGCTTTATTCTGTTTATTGCATGTTGGGTTTAGATACAGACTATACCGCACCGCGCGCTTTATTCTATTGCGGATGCAACGTGGACACAGAAAGAGGACACGAGAGGCCGGGGTCGCTGAGATCGCGTTTATTAAATACCCAGCAGATGGACATGGCTTCCAGTTTAAAGATTTTTCCCACATGTGCAGGTTTTAAATCATGTATGAAGAGACATGACACACGCAATGATGCCGTGGATACCGTCCAGTAAAATATTATTAACGTAATAATACCTAGTACTACAGAAAATCCACGTTATCGGGGTTTACTTTATGGGGGGAACCTCTCATCTCCCTCAGCCAGCGCTGAGAACGGGGTTTAGTCCAGTCCAGCTGGAGACTCATAACCGGCTCGGTCTGACAGAGAGGGAAAGCGCGGCACGCCGGGGCCAGCGCGTGCCATTCCTCCGGCCACGGCCCAGCCTGTAACATATTTCACCCGTGTCCACACACGTGAGAATGTTAGCTGCCATGATGTGTTCTTAGTAATCTCATTGGCCCCGGGATCCTCTGTGCAGGGTTAATAATACGTTTGCACTTGTATCTTGTGCTTCGTGTCACTTCCCAGCATGCACCACAGATCGCCTCCCTATCGGCTCGCCTCTTTTAACTGGTGCAAGACTCAGAGAGAAGCCTAAGATGGAGCTGCCACTGAAGATACGGCCGGAGGCTGAAATCTCCCGGTAGCGGAAGCCACGCGCTGCGAGCGTCACGGAGGCGAGCGACCGGCCCCTAATGAGCGGGCCACGTAATGTGTATCATAAGAAAAGGGAGAATGTAGAATATTATGCGCCCGCCCCCCCGGCGTAACGACTCGTAATGCCCACCGAATACCCAAAAATAAATAAAACAAGTACCCCCGCGGCGCAGAAATAGTACGGGATCCCCACCTCGGGGCGGGTAAGCCAGGGATTGGCTCGTTTCAGTCGTGCGTTTGGCGAGGAGGCGTTTCTATAGGAAGCCATGCGGGGCTGAAATGATGCCCCGGGGGGGCATTCTTTGTCAGATTCTATCGGTTCGGTTCTGAAAGCCTCTACAGAGTGTGAGAAAGTGATGCTTTACAGAAAGGGTAGTAGATCCCTGGAACAGATTCCCGGGGCAAGTAGTGGAGTCAGGAAAGCTCGGGACGGTTATTTCCGCAGCGCGCTTACCAAACTTTCCCCGAAGTGCCGGGGGAGGGGGGGCACCTCGTACCTTCAACCGTCAGGAAAAGTTTTACTGCAATAAATGATCAGGATGATAGTACATAAAGGGTTAACAATCTATAGGACTCCAGCAGCGTAGACGGGCTGTATGGGAATTTTACACAAACCTTAAACCCGTCTGCGTGCATCTAATGGTGGGTTTTTAGCGGCCGCGCGGAGATGTTCTGCTTCTGTTAGCAGCTTCTTTCTCTCTCTCTCCGCGTTCCTGAGATACTAACGAGGAGAGACGGACTCTCTCCTGTACTACAGCGCATCGCGAGACCGCATCCGGGGCCCGAGCACTGACACAGGCCCCCCACAAACCGGCCCCGCAGACAGAGAACAAACCCCCCCCCTCCTCCCGCAAAACGTAAACCAGAACCAAATATAAGAGAACGGGTCCGGCAGAACGAGCGGAGAGCGTGAGCGGACTGCCCCCCCCGTCCGTTTTGCCCTGATAATTACCCCCATGCAGGGCTTAAATGTCAGCAGGTGAGCCACAAATAAAGATCCTTTGGTTTACGTCACGCGTGTGCCTGCGGGCATCAAGGGGTTAACCGTGCGCGGAAGCTGCAGCCGCAGACCCTGCCCGTCAGAATCCTCAGAATTCTGGGAATTAATTAGTCTTTAACCTTTTCCTGTCCCAGTAACTTCCGGCCTTAACCCTTCGCTGCACGTTACAGATCGTCACGGGCGCCCGTGGTTCTCCAGGTCTGCGTCCTGGCGGAGCGGATGGCGTGGCCCCTGTGCACGTTGTTCCAGCATCTCCCTGGACATGATGGCGTGTGGCCCGTATGTTACACGGAGAACCAAGAATGCACTAAACACTCCGACCAAAGTCTGCTCCGAAGCCCTTCGCCGCGGGGGCCGCGAGTGTCCGGTGCCTCCTCGGGGGTCACTTCGCTGCTGGATGGTGGCGGCTGAAATGTGGCTTTAATAACGTGGATGGTGTGCCTGCTGGCGGAGAGAGAGAGCGATAAAACCCGAGACAGTCCCGGCACTCACCGTAACTAACGACCCCCCCGCGGCGCGCGCGGTTTGTGAATACGGGGTTTTATGGAGAAACTTTGTTTAAAATGTAAGGGAAGACTGGTGACAGCCTGTGGCAGAACCAGCATTATCTGATCTCTAGCGGGAAGCGGGTGGCGAGGGGGAGGGAAGAGGGTGGCGAGGGGGAGGGAAGAGAGTGGCGAGGGGGAGGGAAGAGAGTGGCGAGGGGGAGGGAAGAGGGTGGCGAGCGGCTTTTACTCACTTGGATGACCCGACTCACCGGCCCTCGGGGTTTAACCTGCAGATCAAACAAGAAATACCAGATTCACCAAACGGAGACCCCCAACCTCCGAGCCGAGACCCCTCCTGCTCTGTACACGCAGCCTGTCAATCAGAGCAATAGCCGGCCCAAGGGCCACAAATGGGAAACATAACGGGGCCCCGTGTGTAGGGTCTACGTAACTAGAATAGGGCCACTGCTTTGTAAAGCAGTTTATATGTTTTCATAGAGCTGATTACAGACTCCCCCAAAACTGGAGCCCTCCGCCTGTACGGGGCCCCGGGGGTCCACACGGAGCCCTCCGCCTGTACGGGGCCCCGGGGGTCCACACGGAGCCCTCCGCCTGTATGGGGCCCCGGGGGTCCACACGGAGCCCTCCGCCTGTACGGGGCCCCGGGCGTCCACACGGAGCCCTCCGCCTGTACGGGTTGCCGGGGCCCAGCAGAGGTAGGGATTTATATATATTTGGGTGATTATTATTATTAATTATTGTTAATGTGGGGATTATTAACCAGCGACGGCCGGCAGACCCCCCGGGGTTTGTCTCATATAGGACCCGCTGGAAGGTGTCACGCGTTGGGGATGCCGCTGTCTCTGTGTTTTGGGTGACTTTGGTGCTTTGGTGAATATCCGGCCGTCGGAGTAAAGCGGGCGTCTGTTGGCGGCGTGTGCCGGTACCTCTGTCCTTCCCGTTCTGTATCTTTTCCTCCTCTTCCTCGCCGCCTTCATCAGCTGAAATTTAAAGAGAGCGTAAAGCGGACATTAGACAGCCGTAAAGCCCTCCGCACACGCGAGACGGCGACCGATAGCCGGGGGAAGGACGTTTTGGATAGAGCATTTGTGTTAAAGGGTTAATGAGAATTTTTGGAAGGTGAGCGCATGTCCTGAACTCCACTTTACTGAGACATCTGGAGCGGCGCTAGAGACAGGTGTCCGGGGGGCCGAGACATTCAGAGAGCGCTGATCATACTGAGACGGAGCTCATCGGACGCGATGCAGGGAAGACTGAAGCCAGATGTGGGCGCGGAAGGTCTTTGGTGACGCGATACAGTCCGCGGCGCGCACGCTCAGACCCCGCTGGAGACGTCGGGGGTGGGGAGATCGCGAGGAACATCTGGATGGGATGCGGACAGCTGCAGAGGGGTTAATCCCGGACGCTCTCTCTCTTAACTGTTTAGGCTTTTCGAGGGAAGGATCTCTGCACATCTAGTACCGGTTTAACACGTCAGCAAACGGTCAAATGCAGGGGGGCTCCCAATCCCACCCCTAAGCGCCACCGGCGTGAGACCCGGCACATGCCGGTGCTTCTGGATCGTTCATTTCGGGAGACACAATAAAAATACGCCGTCACGGGTCAAAAACGTCTCTCTCCCGGATGGTTATGGGTCTCGCTCCGGTCGCTGCCGCCGGCGGATGGGACTGACTGCCTGTGACTGACGGACCCGAGTGACATCCAGCAAGAGACAGCACGAGAGACATCCAACACGAGAGGCACCCAGCAAGAGACATACAACATGAGAGACATCCAGCGAGAGACATACAACACGAGAGACATCCAGCAAGAGACATCCAACCGTCTTATATCTATCATAAAGTAGAAGTATGCTTTCCCTTTAATCATCCTAACACAGTCTTCTACATTTATCTCCTGTTTGTGAAAAATTAGCAGATTTCGGACATCCCATATTACCTCTTTAAAGCAGCATAGGAGTAACCACAAAACCCTCTGTTTTTCTTTCTCTAGCTTGCATAACCCATACATCATTATAGGAAAGCTGATGGAATTCAACCCAGTCAGCCCTTTAAAGAGTTTTGCCATTTTATTCCAAACACTTTTCACATATTGGCAGCTCCAGAAAACATGTATCACACTCTCTTCGCCACCACAGCCAGTCCTTGGGCATATTGCTGTTCTACCGAGCCCCCTAGCGTATTGGAAAGCTCTGGGTGGCAAACACTGCAGAATGCTCATCCACGCCACATCTTTTTGTCTACGGACAATTGTTTTGTCTTGCACTCTCTTCCATACATTCTTGCTCTCGTTCTCAGATAAGCCATCAATAACTTCCACTTTTTCACGTTGCTTGAGCAGGTTAGTCACCTGTCGTTTATCGCACCATTGAGCGACTGTAATACCTGTAATACCCGAGTGACATCCAGCACGAGACATCCAGCACGAGACACCCAGCACGAGACACCCAGCACGAGACACATACAACACGAGAAGAAGAAACTGGAAACGTGCAGAAAGCAGCAGGAATCAGAGCGAGTGCCGAGACAGAGGGGGCACAAAGACAGGTGGGGTACAAAGGGGGCACAGAGACGAGCAGATGAAAACGGGGGCAGAGAGATAAAGGCAGGGTACAGGGCAGGCACAGCGAGACAGGCAGGGTACAGAGCGGGCACAGTGACAGGCAGGGTAAAGAGCGGGCACAGCGAGACAGGCAGGGTACAGAGCGGGTACAGCGAGACAGGCAGGGTACAGCGAGACAGGCAGGGTACAGAGCGGGCACAGCGAGACAGGCAGGGTACAGCGAGACAGGCAGGGTACAGAGCGGGCACAGTGAGACAGGCAGGGTACAGAGAAGGCACAGTGACAGGCAGGGTACAGAGCAGGCACAGCGACAGGCAGGGTACAGAGGGGGCACAGCGAGACAGGCAGGGTACAGAGCGGGTAGAGCGACAGGCAGGGTACAGTGAGACAGGCAGGGTACAGAGCAGGCACAGCGACAGGCAGGGTACAGAGGGGCACCCACCTGAATGCAGCTCTTTTACCAGGGAAGACATGGTGTTGGTGATTGAATCGGCTGCCACCAGTAGATCGTTGCGGAGGTTTCTCCGTGTACCTGGGACGACACGCGTGAAAACATCCTACGTCATACGTATATGAACAGATACATGTATGTGAGCACCTGGAACATACAGTTTGGGCACATACCGTGTGCAAATGCTTCCTGCGCATCTCCAAAGCCGGCGACTGAGTCCGGAGGTCCGTGCGTGGGGGTGGATCCGGCGGACGTGGATCTGACCGGCATCGGCATGGGTCTGTTAGCCCCATGACCCGGCGAGGAGTGCGGAGACCCCGCGGCCTGTGCCTGCGCAACACGAGGGGACATCACATTACTGCGGTTACTATAACACCCCCGCCGCAGCGCACCGCCGGAACACCGAGCCGCCACACGGCAGCGGATCCCTTAACAAGAAATAGCTACAAGCGGTGATATTTCCTCCTGTGGCCCCTTGTGCCCCCCCACACCTACACCGGACCTATGCACAGAAAGACACATGGGGTCAGTGAGGACATTCCATTGGTTGCCATGGTGATAACACCGCTTTTCAAACTTTGTATCAAAATTTGTTTTGAGTTTCATTTTTCAAGTTTAAATATTTTATCTGCGTCCAAAACAACACACATTTCCCAGTCCCTATATACATGGGGGGCAGTGCGAGGATCCCTATATAAACAGGGGGGGCAATGCGATGACCCCTATATAAATGAGGATATGCCCGGAGACCCCACAGGGGGATGCCGCACTTCTTGCGGACCCCCAGGAATCCCGAGCCCACGGCGACCGGCAGCACGGAGCGGGTGTAATCTGGGAGAAATTACATATTTAAGCATAACTGCCAACTGTCCCGATTTAAGCCATGAGAGCCGAGCGCGACGTCACATCCTCATCTTTCTCCCGACGCTGAATCCCCCCGAGCCGCGCCGTGTAATCTATACACTATACCTGTGATCCCCCCGCCATACATTAACCCCCGAATACACAGACTCATCCAGCACTGAATTGGTTAAACACTCACATGTAGTAAAGGGCCACGTGATCAGAGTGTCCTGACGGGGGCTCTCAGCTGGGGGGGTAAGGTGCGCTTTAATTCGGGAGGGGGTGGGTACTTTAGACTCTTGGCACCCGGCAGGAATCTATTTTAAGCTTCGCCGGCGGGATTACTTTGAAAAGACCGCAGCTGTCTAATGGAGAGGCCGCCGGTGGGGGGCTTTTAGGCTGGCGGGGGGAGGCCGCCGGGGAGCGCCGGGTTCAGCTGAGTCCACAGGATTAAGGAGCAGGGAGGCTCTGCTGCCCCATTCAGGTTCACCCTACGGGGGGATCATGGGGGTAACAAACATATACGAGACTGGCCAAGAGCCCATGTCTGGGCAATAAGAGGAGTGCAGGGGTAATTAACCCCCCAGCATAGTGCTGGGATACCCGGCAGCGCTGTATGATGGTATGATCCTCGCTCCAGCTCTACCCAAGAGAGATCCATGCGCAGCCTCCCATTATAATGGCTCACTTACCACATCTGCTGGAAGGCCATGCCAGGCAGATGTTCCCCGTTATGCACTTGTTAAAATGTCCGTGTCACGGATCCCACGCGGGGAGTTTCATTTGTTTTAATTTCGGCGCCCGGCACAGGGAATGCGACCGGCGGGCGGCACAGGGAATGCGACCGGCGGGCGGCACAGGGAATGCGACCGGCGGGCGGCACAGGGAATGCGACCGGCGCGTGTCATGTGACCAGCGGCCAGCACGTGAGCCGGATCACATGTTAGCCGAACACGGACCGGCTTACTCCGTTACATTGTGCATTAACCCCTTAAGGACAATGGGTCGTCCGTAAACCATTTAAAAACAATGCATTGTGAGCCGTACAGACTTTATCATTCAGCAGTTAAAGCTTTCAGGAATTCTCAAACGGTTAATGGAAGCCATCCGTGTGCCCCGGGTTACATCATTGTTACCCCCCCTCGCTGCATCACACGTGGGCAGGATGAGCACAGAGTGCCCCCCGGGGGCAGAATTGGGTACTGACACACATTATCTGACAGCCGGAGAGATCCCAGGCAGAACCAGCATCAGCTGATCAATATCCTGGAGTCCCCCCCACACTCTTATGTAATGGGGAGGAATAATCATGTATGTTGCACCTATTCATCTGGAAATCCGTTACACGGGATTATTGTAGGAATCACTGAAATGAAAATTCTGGACCGAAAGCGAAAATTCAGGATTCACTTGGACGAAACAGACCCCCCCACCTTTAAAAAAAAACCCGACACTTTTATTGAAAAGTAACACGCCAAAATCAGACAAAACAATTGGGTATGCCTGGGCATTATAGGAGTGTGATTGCTGTTAGCAATTATATATATTTAATGCAGCAATCACACTCCTATCATGCACAAGCAGCCAACCTGGCTAGCTGCCCTCTGTTACAGGGTCACCGTACCCAAGGCCGGGTACCCCTGTTTGAGGGCTGAGGAATCACCAGTCAGTCCCTCATACGGATCGCACTCAGCTATCCACGGATCATCCAGACCACCATTCGTAGTAAACCAAGAAGAACTCTCTTTATTACAAACACACAGAACTTATATACAATCTCAATGCAATGAGTACCGAACCCAACCCCCAATCCCATCACTCCCATCCCATCACAAATCCCATCAGCCACATCCCATCACAAATCCCATCAGTATACAGGGGATGTATCAGGTGAGGGGATTAAGGGATACAATGGGTTCCCCCACCTGTGTTATCCCCCCTGTAGTGCGGGGGCCGTCTGGGCAGACAGGGCTGTGCTGGCTGATTAAGAGCCCCAGCCAGATTATAGGATCGTCTCTTTGAAGGCTGGGGCTGAATCCACATCAGTCTCTGGGCCGGTTACACAATAATACACAATATAATATATTACCGGGTCACGGTATACAGAACCGGACACAAAAGTGCTCCGTGACCCGGCTAAACTTCATATGACATATGAGCCAGCTAGCCTGGCCCTGTCACACCCCCTTTGTGTATTGATGCTGCCAGCAGTAGGGGGTCTGCACATCACTTACAGCCTCCCTGTGCCATGCCCCCCCCCACTGACTTACACATCCATGCTATCACACACATTCATTCACTCATATACTCATTCATTCACAGATACCCATTCACTCCCTCAATCACGCATACTCAATCATATACTCACTTCCCCACCCCCTTACCTGAACTGCAGTTCTCTCACTCGCAGACTTCCGCAGGGGCCAGGCTGCTTCCCTCTGTGTTGCTCTCACAGTTGTTGTGCGAACTTCTCTTGCCCCCCCACCCAGGGGGGAACAGCACAGAGTCATGTGACGTGCATTCACGTGACTCTGCTGGGTTCCTGCTTCCCCTGGCCGGTACAAGAGATGCTGCTCGCACACTGTGTGACCAACGCACAGGTAAGCAGCCCGGCCCCTTCGGACGATTATTTTCGGCCGTTTATTTCTAATTTCTGCATTTTGCCAATAATGCGCTTTTCAGCCATCGATATATCGGTGCATCCCTAGTATTCAGTCTACAGACTAACACGTGAGACTGTTACATGGATGTTTAGTGATGTAGAGATGTATACTGGGCAGGCCCAGCTAGCTTATACACAGGATCCATGGGGGGCAGATCTCCCGGTTTGCATGCCCCACTTCCCGGTGACTGATGCTCTCCCTGCGTGCCGCCGCGCATGCGCACTCCGCGTTGCCCACCTGACCGGGGCCGCTCTAATGTTCCTGCCGGACTCAGCCAACCCAAGGAGTGTTTCGTTACACCGCAGAGCTTTGGCGCATGTGTTTAGTTTCTCCCCCTGGCCTGGTTATGTTCATAGTAATATATGATGACACGCGTGACCCTGCTCCGTGTACACGGAATAAAGCTGGCCGGTGCATGCCACATGCGCGATCGCACTTACTGCCTGCCTCTGCTCCTCCTCCTGGGAACGGCGATAGGAAAAAACAGAGCAGAGAGAGAGATTACAGCACGGCAACCATGCGCACGGGGCTTATTCACTAAACACCGCCGCTCAGGGACAGCGCGCTAACCCTTTCACTGCTGCGCTGCGCAGGGAGACATTAACTGCCTCCTCTGCCGAGGGCACAAGCGCTAACCGAACCGTCACAGGACTTGGCACATCCGGCCCCTCTGGACTCCGCAGGGTATGGGGGCTATTTGAGACTAAAAGACTAGCGGGGCCCCTGGGATCTGAATGGCTCCTGGCCCAGAACACAGTGTCACAATAACTACCCCCTACAGTGGCCCCAACACACGGCACACGGGCGGCTCGCGGAGCCTCCCCACCCCCCCCGGCGGTAACGCCGAACACGCCGCCGAGACGACCGACCCCCCCAGCGGCCTCAGGCACAGATCGTGGGTAACATGCGCATTTCATGCCCTTATACCCCGTAAGGCAGGTGCAGCCGCTGACCTCGGCTCTGGGTTTCCATGCGCGGCGGGGGCACGAAGCGTATAAAAAGATCTCACCTTTCAGCCGGCCGGGCCCCAGGGGCAGGGTAACGGGGCAGCTGTGTCCCCGTTAGGGCTTTGGGCTCCCGTTCTCTGCCCGGTGGGGGCAGATCTCCCGGTGGGGGCTCTGCCCAGTGCAGAGAGCTGCAGCGTGAGATGTTTATATGTGGAAAATGAAACAGCTGCAAACACGGTGCTATCACCACTGACAGCCAGCAGCAACACTGCACTGGTTGCTATGGCGATAAGGACAACTTTGCGACCGGAGACGTGCATTCGCTGCGCAAGCATTACAGGCTTTACATACATGATGAGAGCGGAGGAATACGGGGTTGCGGGGCAATTACCTTCAGCAGCTTCATCAGCCCCTCCAGCTGTACCATGAGTTCCCGCCGACTCTCCTGAAGAGCTGACATTCTCTGCTCGAGCTCATCCTTCCGCTGCCTGCAAAGTGTGGAGAGCACACGGCGTTTTACGAGGCCCTGGCTGACATATAACCCCCCCAATCACACCCACCCCAAAATGTAAGTGCACCCAGGGAGCAGCGTGCTGCAGCTTCTCCAAAAGGTAAGTGCACCCAGGGAGCAGCGTGCTGCAGCTTCTCCAAAAGGTAAGTGCACCCAGGGAGCAGCGTGCTGCAGCTTCTCCAAAAGGTAAGTGCACCCAGGGAGCGGCGTGCTGCAGCTTCTCCAAAAGGTAAGTGCACCCAGAGAGCGGCGTGCTGCAGCTTCTCCAAAAGGTAAGTGCACCCAGGGAGCGGCGTGCTGCAGCTTCTCCAAAAGGTAAGTGCACCCAGGGAGCGGCGTGCTGCAGCTTCTCCAAAAGGTAAGTGCACACAGGGAGCGGCGTGCTGCAGCTTCTCCAAAAGGTAAGTGCACAAAGGAAGCGGCGTGCTGCAGCTTCTCCAGAAGGTAAGTGCACCCAGGGAGTGGCGTGCTGCAGCTTCTCAGAACCTTTAGTTAATGCAGCCTCCTGATCACAGAAAGGCAGCCAGCTTCCCCCGGGGGCTTTAGGGCAGATTCAGTGGGGTATCAGGTCTTGTAACCCCGAGCGAATCTATCACATGGTGTCTGCGTTCACATAAAAAGCCCCGAGGGCTGTCAGAAATGCCCCAGTGACCGCCGTGACAGGAGCCGGGAACAAATCTCCCCCCTAAACAAGCCTTTGACTCTCAGAAATGCCCCCCAGCGGGGCAGATGACCACCGGGTCTGTAGCCTGTTGTCTCTACGGGGCAGAGCGGAGGTTAACCCCGCGGCGTGGGGAGGACTTACCGCAGCAGGCGGAGCTCGGCGAGCAGCGTGGGGTTCTGCTGGGCTTTCTCCGGCGTGGGCTGCGAAGCCTCTTCATGTTCCAGCCGCAGCCGCTGGATCTCCTGCAGAATCTCCCTGAACGCAGCACAAAGAAACGGTTACCCCCCCGACCGCCGCTAACTGTCCCCTACCCGGCCCCTAACCCCCCCGACCGCCGCTAACTGTCCCCTACCCGGCCCCTAACTGTCCCCTACCCGGCCGCCACTAACTGTCCCCTACCCGGCCCCTAACCCCCCCCGACCGCCACTAACTGTCCCCTACCCGACCATTACCCCCCCGACCGCCACTAACTGTCCCCTACCCGGCCCCTAACTCCCCCGACCGCCACTAACTGTCCCCTATCTGACCATTACCCCCCCGACCGCCACTAACTGTCCCCTACCCGACCATTACCCCCCTGACCGCCACTAACTGTCCCCTACCCGGCCCCTAACCCCCCCGACCGCCGCTAACTGTCCCCTACCCGGCCCCTAACCCCCCCGACCGCCCCTAACTGTCCCCTACCCGGCCCCTAACTGTCCCCTACCCGGCCGCCACTAACTGTCCCCTACCCGGCCCCTAACCCCCCCGACCGCCACTAACTGTCCCCTACCCGACCATTACCCCCCCGACCGCCACTAACTGTCCCCTACCCGGCCCCTAACTCCCCCGACCGCCACTAACTGTCCCCTATCCGACCATTACCCCCCCGACCGCCACCAACTGTCCCCTACCCGACCATTACCCCCCTGACCGCCGCTAACTGTCCCCTACCCGGCCCCTAACCCCCCCGACCGCCCCTAACTGTCCCCTACCCGGCCCCTAACCCCCCCGACCGCCACTAACTGTCCCCTACCCGACCATTACCCCCCCGACCGCCACTAACTGTCCCCTACCCGGCCCCTAACTCCCCCGTCCGCCACTAACTGTCCCCTACCCGGCCCCTAACTCCCCCGTCCGCCACTAACTTTCACCTACCCGGCCCCTAACTCCCCCGGCCGCCACTAACTGTCCCCTACCCAGCCATTACCCCCCTGTCCGCCACTATCTGTCCCCTACCCGGCCCCTAACTCCCCCGGCCGCCACTAACTGTCCCCTACCCAGCCATTACCCCCCCGTCCGCCACTAACTGTCCCCTACCCGGCCCCTAACTCCCCCGGCCGCCACTAACTGTCCCCTACCCAGCCATTACCCCCCCCGTCCGCCACTAACTGTCCCCTACCCAGCCATTACCCCCCCGACCGCCACTAACTGTCCCCTACCCGGCCCCTAACTCCCCCGTCCACCACTAACTGTCCCCTACCCGGCCCCTAACTCCCCCGACCGCCACTAACTGTCCCCTACCCGGCCATTACCCCCCCCGTCCGCCACTAACTGTCCCCTACCCGGCCCCTAACTCCCCCGGCCGCCACTAACTGTCCCCTACCCAGCCATTACCCCCCCGTCCGCCACTAACTGTCCCCTACCCGGCCCCTAACTCCCCCGACCGCCACTAACTGTCCCCTACCCGGCCCCTAACCCCCCGACCGCCACTAACTGTCCCCTACCCGGCCCCTAACTCCCCCGGCCGCCACTAACTGTCCCCTACCCGGCCCCTAACTCCCCCGGCCGCCACTAACTGTCCCCTACCCAGCCATTACCCCCCCGTCCGCCACTAACTGTCCCCTACCCGGCCCCTAACTCCCCCGACCGCCACTAACTGTCCCCTACCCGGCCCCTAACCCCCCGACCGCCACTAACTGTCCCCTACCCGGCCCCTAACTCCCCCGGCCGCCACTAACTGTCCCCTACCCGACCCCTAACTCCCCCGACCGCCACTAACTGTCCCCTACCCAGCCATTACCCCCCCGTCCGCCACTAACTGTCCCCTACCTGGCCCCTAACTCCCCCGGCCGCCACTAACTGTCCCCTACCCGACCATTACCCCCCCGACCGCCACTAACTGTCCCCTACCCGGCCCCTAACCCCCCCGACTGCCATTAACTGTGCCCTACCCGGCCCCTAACTCCCCCGGCCGCCACTAACTGTCCCCTACCCAGCCATTACCCCCCCCGTCCGCCACTAACTGTCCCCTACCCAGCCATTACCCCCCCGTCCGCCACTAACTGTCCCCTACCCGGCCCCTAACTCCCCCAGCCGCCACTAACTGTCCCCTACACAGCCATTACCCTCCCGGCCGCCACTAACCGGCCCCAACCTTGATATTACCCTCCCAACCGCCACTAACCGGTCCCTACCCTGCCATAACCCCCCGGCCGCCAGAGGTTGGGGTCTCACCTGTTCTTGTTCTCCAGTTCTGCGATCAGCTGCCGCTGCTGTTTGTTGGCATCAAAATTGAAGCTGAGCTCGGCGGGCGGTCGGGGCTGCAACGGGAAAGAGAAAATGCACCGGGGCAACTCATTCCTACCCTGGCCCCCTAAAGCCCCCGGGGCAACTTTAATGGCCCCTCAGCTGTTCCCTCTGGGCATTTAAACCTGCATGGGGCAGGCACAAGGCTGTCTGAGCTTGTCAACCACTTCTGGCACCCGGCAGTAACAAGGGGGCTTTATTACCGCGACGTCATCGGCCCCGGGGGCTGCCCGGGGCAGGTTACCCCCCCACGCAGGGTATCCTTACTATAAACCACCGTCTCTGGCTTTAGGTAAATACCGGCAGGGAAGCCCCTCACACGCGACACAGAGAACCCACCGAATTCCCGGCTTCTGCCGCTAGCCGCGCCGCGTAGCGGGCAATCAGCCGGTGCTCCTCGTCCAGTCTGCCTGGGCTGTCCAGCACGCTGCACGAGAAAACACAAGAGAAGCTGACATCCGGAATCCCCAACCACGGCCGCAGACCATGGAAATTCCAACACCGCGCACACTCTATATACACACCCCGTGCCACCAGCCGCACAAGACAAAAAGCCCGGCAAGGAAAAGGTTAATGAACTACGGCAAATCGGCAAGGTAAAGCGTGGATCGACCTCCCTAAACTGAGCGGCAGCGACATGCAAACACTAACGCGACAGGAGAGGGAAAGGAGTCGGGGGCAGGCGACGGCGGTAGAGCGAGAGCCACCGCTGCAAATTTATTTAAAAACAGTAGATTTTCACAACTTTTACAATGAAAGAAAGTTCCGGCGGGTGAAACGCGTGAGGGGGGGGGGGCAACGAACCAGGGGCCCTTCAGTAATGGGCTGCAGACTGGGACGTAATTGGCCACATTCATCTCGCAGGTGTACGGTGGAGCTCCGCGCAGGTCACGCGAGTCTCTCCTCACCAAAGCACGTCTCTATGGAGCTGGCGTTGGGCGCAGTCATGCTAGGACAGGAAAGGGTCCTCCCCGCGGCATTAGCATTATCCCGCGCTGGCGTGTTAAGGGTTACTCGGTATAAACGTTCTAACCGTGTGCCGTGGCGTAGCTGTGCCACGTAGTCCGCTATCAGCGCATGCTCGTCAGCTGCACGGCCGCCATTAGGGAACCTGGAAACGGTGAGCCAAGAAACCAAACAGAAAATTAACGGGGCGGAAAAACATGGAGCGGGTGAGGGCATGCCAAATAATAAGCACGAAAAAGGGGAAATCAGGCGAAATAATAATAATAATAATAGTAAAATCAGGCCAAATAATAAGCAAGAAAAAGGTAAAAACATTCCAAATAATAAGAAAAAAAAAGTTAAATCTTGCCAAATAAGGAATAAAAAAAAAAATACATGCCAAATAATAATTAAAAAAAAAATCAGAATCAAGTAATAATAATAAAGAAAAAAAGAATTCCAAACAATAAGGAAAAAAGAAAAATCATTCGAAATAAGGGAGAAAAGATGAAATCATACCAAATAATAAGAAAAAAAAAAAGAGGTAAAAACATTCCAAATAATAAAAGAAAAAAAGAGGTAAAAACATTCCAAATAATAAAAGAAAAAAAGAGGTAAAAACATTCTAAATAATAAATAAAATAAAAAAAAAAGAGGTAAAAACATTCCAAATAATAATAAGGAGAAAAGATGAACAAAACAATAATCTTTAGCCTAAAATCCAAAGAAATAAACGAGCGGAATGATCACTCCCCGCGTGTCAATAAATACAACGACAAATAAAAAATAACAAAAGAACAGAGAAAAAATCTGATACAGCGCAATATGAAATGACGCGGAGGACCCGCTGTCCCCGGGGGCCGGTGTCTGGGGGCTCTGTGTAAATTTTTTCTCTATTTATTGCCCAGGGCCTGTCACTAATTCTGTTTGGTAAGTAAATGGTTAAAAACAAAACAAAAAAAATGATGTCATAACCGAGGCCTCAGGTTACATCGCAATTAGATCTCATCAATAATTAAAACCCTCGGTCTGCGCGTTCCTGCGCGGAGATACAGAGCAAGCGGGGGTGGGGGTGGTGTTAGCGCACATGGGGGGCAGTGAGCGCAGGTCCCGGTGCCCCTTAATCTACCCTCCCCCCGATTTCTGCTTAACTCTCGTGGCTGCGGCTGCCCCTGGGAAATCTAAATAACGGACACGTTACGCCGGCGCAGTCGGACAGAAGCGCGGTTACTACGATGCAGATACAAAGTACCCGGTAATCCGGGGTAATCGGGGTCATTCGGGGTATGATTCAATGCACTGAATGCTAGGAGGAGAGCGGCTGGGGGCCACATTAACGACGTCCCCGACGAGACACTCTGATTCGCCTCCTCTGATGACTGTCCGTATCCTTCTGGCGATGGGGACTCCAGCACTGTACCCACTACTCTAGGTCTGACCAAAGATCTGTAAAGGGGCAGAACCTCCTCCCTCTTCTTGTCGCTAATGCCCCTCACGTTACACCGAGCACCCTGCTTTCTTTTTCCTCCCCTACGTTGCATTGGCTGCTTAATAGTAAATGAAGACATCGACATTGCTCTGTACAATCCTGATTCCGGCGGCCATCCCCGCCGCACCCCCCAGCGCACGGAATCTGCCCCATTCACACAATCTACCCCCAAGCACTCATTCTCCTCTGCACCACCTCCTGCAGGGCTTCCCAAAACTGGATTAACCCCCGGGAACCCAGCACACAAACGGTTAATGATCCATGGTAACCTAAGCAGAGGCACAGGTAACCCTCACCACCTCTCATCGGGGCAAATCTGAAACAATGCGGTGAGATGGATTCGCCGCGACCCGGGGTTGCCCCTCAAAGCGCACACTCCAGCAGTTAAATCCGGCGTTATATAAGTCCTGTGAGCGCCGGTCGCCGTCAGCGAGACGCGCCGGTCGCCGTCAGCGAGACGCGCCGGTCGCCGTCAGCGAGACGCGCCGGTCGCCGTCAGCGAGACGCGCCGGTCGCCGTCAGCGAGACGCGCCGGTCGCCGTCAGCGAGACGCGCCGGTCGCCGTCAGCGAGACGCGCCGGTCGCCGTCAGCGAGACGCGCCGGTCCCCGCGGTGCCATTAAACCGAGTGAAACCACAAGCAAGACGGGGCAGACCTTCCCACCTCCGCAGCCGCGTCTCTCTCCTTCCTCTCTCGGATAAGCATCCTAACGCACTGCTCCTTGCTGCCATCTCCAAGGAAACGGACTGCTCACGTGACCGGGAATCCGGCGTTCAGCAGATATTTCATGCCCTGGATTATTACACTATAACAGGTGCAGCTTCAGCGATCGAAGGATGGAGCCGGCAGCGGAATGGGGGAGCGGAGGAGCCGGCAGCGGGATGGGGGAGCGGAGGAGCCGGCAGCGGGATGGGGGAGCGGAGGAGCCGGCAGCGGGATGGGGGAGCGGAGGAGCCGGCAGCAGGATGGGGGAGCTGAGGAGCCGGCAGCGGGATGGGGGAGCAGAGGAGCCGGCAGCGGGATGGGGGAGCAGAGGAGCCGGCAGCGGGATGGGGGAGCAGAGGAGCCGGCAGCGGGATGGGGGAGCGGAGGAGCCGGCAGCAGGATGGGGGAGCGGAGGAGCCGGCAGCAGGATGGGGGAGCGGAGGAGCCGGCAGCAGGATGGGGGAGCAGAGGAGCTGGTAGCGGGATGGGGGAGGAATACACAGCTATAGCCACCAGGGGGCACACAGTTCTGTACAGTATGACCCTTCATATTCCTGTATATTCCTCATATTATATACTCTTGGGCCATATAACTAATCCCGTCCTTATAACCCGTTATATCCTGTATATTCCTCATATTATATATTATATACTCCCCCCCCGTATAACTAATCCCGTCCTTATAACCCGTTATATCCTGTATATTCCTCATATTATATATTATATACTCTCCGGCCGTATAACTAACCCCGTCCTTATAACCCGTTATATCCTGTATATTCCTCATATTATATATTATATACTCTCCGGCCGTATAACTAATCCCGTTCTTATAACCCGTTATATCCCTGTATATTCCTCATATTATATACCCTCCCCCCGTATAACTAATCCAGTCCGTATAACCCGTTATATCCTGTATATTTCTCATATTATATATTATATACTCTCCGGCCGTATAACTAATCCCGTCCTTATAACCCGTTATATCCTGTATATTCCTCATATTATATATTATATACTCTCCGGCCGTATAACTAATCCCGTCTTTATAACCCGTTATATCCTGTATATTCCTCATATTATATATTATATACTCTCCGGCCGTATAACTAATCCCGTCCTTATAACCCATTATATCCCTGTATATTCCTCATATTATATATTATATACTCTCCCCCCCGTATAACTAATCCCGTCCTTATAACCCGTTATATCCTGTATATTCCTCATATTATATATTATATACTCTCCGGCCGTATAACTAATCCCCTCCTTATAACCCATTATATCCCTGTATATTCCTCATATTATATATTATATACTCTCCGGCCGTATAACTAATCCCGTCCTTATAACCCGTTATATCCCTGTATATTCCTCATATTATATATATTATACACTCTCCTGCCCGTATAACTAATCCCGTCCTTATAACCTGTTATATCCTGTATATTCCTCATATTATATATTATACACTCTCCTGCCCGTATAACTAATCCCGTCCTTATAACCCGTTATATCCTGTATATTCCTCATATTATATATTATATACTCTCCAGCCGTATAACTAATCCCGTCCTTATAACCTGTTATATCCTGTATATTCCTCATATTATATATTATATACTCTCCGGCCGTATAACTAATCCCGTCCGTATAACCCGTTATATCCTGTATATTACTCATATTATATACTCTCCCCCCGTATAACTAATCCTGTCTTTATAACCCGTTATATCCTGTATATTTCTCATATTATATATTATATACTCTCCGGCCGTATAACTAATCCCGTCCTTATAACCCGTTATATCCTGTATATTCCTCATATTATATATTATATACTCTCCGGCCGTATAACTAATCCCGTCTTTATAACCCGTTATATCCTGTATATTCCTCATATTATATATTATATACTCTCCGGCCGTATAACTAATCCCGTCCTTATAACCCGTTATATCCTGTATATTCCTCATATTATATATTATATACTCTCCCTCCGTATAACTAATCCTGTCCTTATAACCCGTTATATCCTGTATATTCCTCATATTATATATTATATACTCTCTGGCCGTATAACTAATCCCATCCTTATAACCCGTTATATCCTGTATATTCCTCATATTATATACTCTCCGGCCGTATAACTAATCCCGTCCTTATAACCCGTTATATCCTGTATATTCCTCATATTATATATTATATACTCTCCGGCCGTATAACTAATCCCGTCCTTATAACCCGTTATATCCTGTATATTCCTCATATTATATATTATATACTCTCCGGCCGTATAACTAATCCCGTCCTTATAACCCGTTATATTCCTCATATTATATATTATATACTCTCCATCCTGTATAACTAATCCAATCCTTATAACCTGTTACATCTCTGTATATTCCTCATATTATATACTCTCCATCCGTATAACTAATCCCGTCCTTATAACCCGTTATATGCTGTATATTCCTCATATTATATATTATATACTCTCCGGCCGTATAACTAATCCTGTCCTTATAACCAGTTATATCCTGTATATTCCTCATATTATACATTATATACTCTCCGGCTGTATAACTAATCCCATCCTTATAACCCGTTATATGCTGTATACTCCTCATATTATATATTATATACTCTCCGGCTGTATAACTAATCCCGTCCTTATAACCCGTTATATCCCTGTATATTCCTCACATTATATATTATATACTCTCCCCCCCGTATAACTAATCCCGTCATTATAACCCGTTATATCTCTGTATATTCCTCATATTATATATTATATACTCTCTGGCCCGTATAACTAATCCCGTCCTTATAACCCGTTATATCCCTGTATATTCCTCATATTATATATTATATACTCTCCGGCCCGTATAACTAATCCCGTCCTTATAACCCGTTATATCCTGTATATTCCTCATATTATATATTATATACTCTCCCCCGTATAACTAATCCCGTCCTTGTAACCCGTTATATCCTGTATATTCCTCATATTATATATTATATACTCTCCCCCCGTATAACTAATCCTGTCCTTATAACCCGTTATATCCTGTATATTCCTCATATTATATATTATATACTCTCTGGCCGTATAACTAATCCCGTCCTTATAACCCGTTACATCCTGTATATTCCTCATATTATATATTATATACTCTCTGGCCGTATAACTAATCCCTTCCTTATAACCCGTTATATCCTGTATATTCCTCATATTATATATTATATACTCTCCGGCCGTATAACTAATCCCGTCCTTATAACCCGTTATATCTCTGTATATTCCTCATATTACATATTATATACTCTCTGGCCGTATAACTAATCCCGTCCTTATAACCCGTTATATCCTGTATATTCCTCATATTATATATTATATACTCTCCCCCCCGTATAACTAATCCAGTCCGTATAACCTGTTATATCCCTGTATACTCCTCATATTATATATTATATACTCTCCGGCCGTAAAACTAATCCCGTCCTTATAACCTGTTATATCCTGTATATTCCTCATATTATATATTATATACTCTCCCCCCCGTATAACTAATCCCGTCCTTGTAACCCGTTATATCCTGTATATTCCTCATATTATATATTATATACTCTCCAGCCGTATAATTAATCCCGTCCTTATAATCCTTTATATCCCTGTATATTCCTCATATTATATACTCTCCCCCCGTATAACTAATCCTGTGTTTATAATCCGTTATATCCTGTATATTCCTCATATTATATATTATATACTCTCCCCCCGTATAACTAATCCTGTCCTTATA